>CAKAKR010065162.1:0-36204 GCA_916700685.1 Adelosebastes latens
GAAAACATTTACTGTAAACGGACCAACATGAGATGAATCTCCTCTACAGCTTTAATCTGGTTCACTATTAGCATAATGTGTTGTAATGAACATTTAACATCCCTCTCTCTCTGTATTTAACCTTGTAGTTTTGTTGTGCCCTTTACTGTATGTCATTAATTTGTCACAGCATTGTGATGATCTCTGCAGCAGCAGGTAAGACAACACACATGCAATTTAGCCTAGATAACGTGCTTCCAGCAGCTCTGTTTCCCTGCAGTGTCCCATTTTATACACACTGTACTTCAGCAAGAAATAATACAAAGCTACTGCAGCTATGACTGCACACTACCACGGCAGTTTGACGTAGAATAGAAAGTGAGAAAGACTGCTTATGGCGGGCACACAACACATGACTTTCAACAAGGAGACCGATGTTTGTGTCCCAAATTGTTGTTACGTTATTTTGCAGTTACGTTAGTGACATGTTTTCTGTACTTCTGTTACTTATTTTACTGAGTTTACGTACTTATTTTAAGCCCAACCGTGATGTTTTCCTTAACCTAACTAAGTGGTTTTGTTGCCCAAATCTAACTGCAGCCCTTACCGTAGTTTTAATGCGTGGCGTGCAAATGACACGTGAAAAGAGGCGCATAAATGACACGTGAAAAGGCTAAAAATGCGTCCTCATGACACGCGAACGTCCTTGTAATGTGACGTGCTATTTATACGCCCTTCCCGTGAGATCGGGATGGATTACAATGATGATTTACAGCTCTTAGTTCCATCTGTTTGAGTGACTTCAAAACTCCACCGTGACTGATTTTCAGTTCAGTTAACTTCAGAGCTTCAGTGTCTTCACAGTCTTTCAGGGAGGACAAGGAGACCTACTTTACAGAGCAGTCACAAGACCCAACACACACACACGCACACACACACACACACACACCCGAGACTGGGCGGGCGGAGGGAGGAGGCTGAAGCTCGAAGGAACTGCTGCAGAAGTTTATATCCAGTCCATTTAATTAGCTCTTTAGGGTTAATTAACAGTTTGAGTCATTCATTAACAAATAGAGGATAGTTGATTAAATACCCATCAGCCTCCAGTCACGCATCTGTTGAGTAAGCAGACGGAGGTTCTGCCTAATTCTGCATTCACGCCATCAAACAATCATGCGAGGCATTCACATGTTATTGGAGGAAGCCTGCACTGGAATCAAGTAAAACTACGGCTGACAATGATGTATGCTCAATGTGATACAGCTCCACATGTCTTGCTACTGACGAGCAGCTGAATGTACAGCAAAATATTGTAAAATACTGTGCAGATGCTTGATTATTTTTTCTCTAAATTGCATTCTTGAAGGGACTGGATGCAGCTGCCTGCTGGAGCCGTAAGTAAAACAACTGGAGATGGAAGTACAGCACAGTGTTCATGATGTGTATCTGCACCGTTTATTTTCTCTGATACCCCCTGAAACTTTTAGGGATCCTATTCTGTATTTCTGCATCTGAAACCTTTCGATTGTCTCTGCTGCTGCTTTGACAGCCGCATCTCTGCAGCTCCTCCACCACCACGCTCAAAACAGAAAGAACAGAACATCTATTTTTGACCTATTATCTCAGCTGTTTCACATGATGTGTGTTTTACTGCTCATTTGTAACAGAACCGATCAGATCAGTTTAGGTTCGGGTAAGTTGTTGTAGTTAAAGGGTATCTTTTTTCAACCCCTATTTTCCCATATTTGTGTGTCTAACTGACTAATAGTGACACAAATTTCTGAAATTGGTCCAGTATTGAGGGAGTACGCTGTGGATGGCAGCTGCTCACAGGCTGCAATAAGGTGCTATTGGGGCAAGTTGGCACCGTCATTTACGTCCACTAAAAGTGCTTGTTTTTGCCATGACAGACTCTGATTGTTATTATAAGTGTCTATGAAAAGAGTCTCGCTCAAGGAGAAGTCTCGTTGTGAAATCTGGCGAGGTGACGTGTTGACAACGGTGGAATAGTGGAATACATCCATGTTGGAAACGCGAGTGCCAGCCGGGCAGAGTTTGTTGTGTTGGAGTACAGAAAGAGTAGCTTAGTGTTATCTAAAAGATTTTTAATGTCGTGGCTGAATATTTAGATGATTTCCACAATGTGGATGAGGTGTTTGAATTCGATGGCCGCCCATATCTATTAGAGCCAGAGCCACCGTCCGTTCAAATTTCACAATGAGACTTCGCCTTGAGCTGGACTTAGACACAATAACAAACAGATCAAGCTCTCTGTTCTCTGTGTTTTCTTTTATTTCTTTATAGTAAAGTGCTTTTGGCTGGGAGACGATTGTTTATCATGTCATTTTGGATGTTGATGTTTGAACAGACGGTGGCTCTGAGTGGTCAAACAACCCTCTTTTGTCTTTTGACGGATGTGAAAAAAATGCAGAAAATCTAACTTGTTCCGAAAACCTTAATGACGGACGAAAGATTCGGAGTGACAAACACGTGTGTAAACGTGAGTGACAAAACGTGAGGTCGTATTTATTTTTAAATGTGAGACAATTTTGGACGAAAAATACAGACTTGATGTGCAAAGGCCTTAAGTCTCTTAGACACAAAAACAAGGGCAAATAGGGACCAGGTTGAAAAATACCGAAGTTACCCTTTAAGGTTATCTAAAGTTAAGTTAAAGGTCAAAATAACGCCTGCTTCACAGTCCACATTTGATGATGTCATAGAACCATCTAATAACTGTGACTATGAAAAAGCCCAGACACTACCCGGCTTTGTTGAAACTACCACACCAAATGTGAGTCTCTCTCTCTGTGTGACAGCTGTAGATGTCCTGAGGAATAAGCAAACTGACCAAAATGACTAAGCAAAATGACCTCACATAAATAAATTACACAAATGAAGTCCGTCATTATTTTTTTAACATAAATTAAGTTAAAATATAAAGGAAACGGCACCTTTCAGATGTTAAAGCTATATTTATTGCAGTTAACGGACCATTTGTACAAGAAAAAGTCAATCTGCAAACTGTTAACCAATGTTTTTTTCTTTTTAAATGAGGGAAATCATAATTTTCAGCTGTTGTCCCTTGGCGTGTTAGAGTATATGTGCCTGTGTGTTTATTTCCCTGTGTAGCAGCTGCAGTTATCTAATTTGCATCTCTCTACAGGAACACAAAACATCCTTTTCATCTGCGAGAGCATAAAACACACCGTGGCTGCGGCAGGCAAATCAGCTGATCTCGCACCGCGCGTGTGTGACTACAGTGAAGAAGAATCTCCCACACGTACGAACCTCCTCCCTGATGTTTATAACCTTAAGCAAGACAAAAACTGTAAACTGGGTTGCAGGAAGGCTAGTTATAGTAGGAAAGCAAACAGTGTTTGTATAGGTGTGTGTGGGAGGGAGTTTATGGTTGGTGTGCTCAAAGTTTGGTTATTCAGAAAGCCGTGATAAGATGGGCGGAAATGACGTGTGACGCGTGTATTTAGCTATCGTTGCTTCCATCTGCAACATAACAAACATGACTCTGGATGCTACTGTGAGCAAATGACTCATCATTTTCAGCATCCACTTCCACTATGCTGTAAAATTCCCATGATGCAATGAGGTGAAATCAGCTCATCCTCATAATGAGACCTCCACAAACACCTTGGGCACAATCTGCTGTGTTTCCAGCATTGATAACAGTCTGAGGTCACTTTGTGCAGGGAGGAGGTGTTAGAGCAGCTCCACAGCGCCCTCCGGAGGACAGAACAGGAACACTTAGTCCCATCTGTGTGTGTTGACTATGAAAATGTTCTGCTTTAAATCAAACTCAAACACCAAGAGACATTTTGCACACAGGCACGCACACCAATAAACCTAACAATTAGAGGTGTCGCTTAAGCTTTTCAAGGCGCTAGAAACATCAAAGCAAAAACATTTTAATTTTCCAGTAACATTTCTAAAATCACAGCCAGATCTTCCCGATGGTGAAACGGGGGAAACATCCTCTCCACATGTTCAGACTCCTTTCATTAAATCCATCAGTCAGACGTATTTAAAAAGATCATCTGCTTTATATCTCGTCCTCAATGAATAATACAAACATGCATGATGATCATTTAACAACATGGATACAAAATGTTCCTTTCCATTTCTGCCAATGTGATAAACAAATATCTTTAATTCATTATTAGATAAGTCATTGTTTTGAGAAAGTATCTTGTTATTTTGCAAGACTAAGTCATTCTTTTGTGAAGGTTTCTTATTATTTTGTGATACTGAGTGAATATTTTGAGATATTAAGTCATTGTTTTGAGAAAGTTTCTTATTATTTTGTGATACTAAGTGAATTTTTTGAGATATTTAAGTCATTATTTTGCAATATCAACTAATTTTGCGATACTAAGTCATTATTTTGAGATTATTAAGTGATTATTTCGCAATACTAAGTGATTATTTTGAGATAATAAGTTATTGTTTTGAGTTACTAACTCATTTTGCGATAGTAAGTGATTATTTGGAGCAAGTTTGTCATTACAATCACTTACAGGATGTTTCTTTTCCATCCTAGGGCTAAATTAGGGGGGCTTGGTTGAAAGAGCAGGACAGGTTTCATCCTTACTGTAATGGCCACATCTCACCAATAGAGATCAGTGCAGATTACTTGAAGTGATCCGACTAAAGGAAATCAATGTTCTCTACTTCTGTCTGACTAAAGAGAAAAGCATGATGAAAATGAAAAACACTGAAGGCATTATTTTATCTGAGAGGATGAATTTCACGTTTTAGTATTTTCAGACCTCTCGAGTGTCAGCTGAACTCTCGTTAACACATCACAGCTGGACTTTCCCTGACTACATGATGACTTTTAATTTCATTCACAACTGTGCGTTATGTGAGAAATCGTGATGATTTTTAATGTGCACATCATTCACATCATATTTTATTCTATTTCTGCTGCGGGAGCGAAGCGGAGCCGATGAAATGGCATCGACAAAAAGATGCCGTGACTGGACCTCTCTTCAGTGACGTAATGGTTGTCACACTCATTTATCTACAATGCACCATGAAGAACATGCTGATCCTGAGCCAGAATAGAAAGAAGCCTTCTTTTTTCTATTTCATTTATATCTTCCACATTATACTTTTCTAATTTTTATGCCATCTTGTAGAGAACTTTTATGCTTTTACACCAGAGCAATGAAACAGTTATCGTTATTGTCGCAAACCAAGTCATGAACTCAGGTTTTGTTCTTCCTACCTTTCCCCGAGCCGAAGAAGCAGTCCATCTCTACGCTGGAGCGCGAGTGGGACACGCAGAGCGCGGAGCTGGGAACCAGTCCCTCCTGTGGCGGGCTGCGTTCGGTGGTTCGGACCAGACACCAACCGGGCCGCTCGCTCGGCCGCTCCAGCAGCTCCACCGTCTGGCCTGGAGAGGAGAGCAGACGGCTGTTTTACAGAGTGTAACTTCAAGTTTTAGGAAATACTTTTCAGGTAAACAAAATGTATGTATTGTAGTTTCAAAATAGTGATATCCTTTCTTGTTATTTTAAATACTTAAAGGTCCCATATCATGCTCATTTTCAGGTTCATACTTGTATTTTATATTTCTACTAGAACATGTTTACATGCTGTAATGTAAAAAAAACAAAAACATTATGTTTCTCATACTGTCTGCCTGAATATGCTTGTATTCACCCTGTCTGAAACGCTCCGTTTCAGTGCATTTCAATGGAATTGCGTTGCTAGGTAACAGCTTGGGTCCATGTTTACTTCCTGTCAGCTGATGTCGTTATACATACACTGCAGCAGGAAATAAACTGGGACACATTTTGAATGATTACGTCTAAAACTGTGAAATGGTCTAAATATTGTAGATTTGTGACATCACAAATGGAGAAAAAATCCTGACAGCTTGTTTCAAAAGCTCAGTTTCTGAATACGGGCTGTGGGTATTTATCTGTGGATTGAGCGTTTTGATACTTTCACAGTATTTATACAGCACTTAAACCTACTTTATGATATAAAAGATCATCTCACTTTTTACAATATGGGACCTTTAAAATACGCTAATATCCTCTCAGCCAAACTAAACTAAAACGCATAAACCCAAACTAAACTGATTCACATCTCTTAAATTTAGCAGGCTTAAGTTTAAACCAAACCTACCTACAACATTTGGATTGAACTATTAAACCAAACTATGAATTAACACAGTCAACAGGCAGATCCAGAGTGAAATGTGTGAACAGGACGGAGAGGTTTCTCTCACCGGTGCTGACGGACATCTCCGTGCTGCATCCTGCTGTGAAGTCATGCAGGACGACTGTCAACTCGCAGCCACCAGAGAGCTGCAAACACAAAGAGAGATCAGACATTTGATTAGACTTTTAGACTCTCAAAATGTGACTAGTATAGCAAGTGTTTTAAAACGACATCCTGTTTGCATGTGTGAGGCAAAATATCAGTTTCTAATGTTCTTGATCTACATTTTAGCCACAAATAAGCTGTTGTTAATCCACCTGATGGTAGAGGGAGAGACATTTAATCCTTCAGTGTTTACACGATAAACACTGAACATTTCCACACTGAAAATACAGAAATTTAAATTTCCCTGCAGGCTGGAGGGAACAGGATGAACCAGCAGCTTGAGGACATGACCTCTCTTTGCTTTTATAACAAACACTGAAACTTACAAAACAGAGAAAGAGACGAACTGAACATGAGCGTGAACAAAACCTCAATTAGTCCTAAAATCAACCAACGATAAAGGACTGGTGTGTGTTGCCACAAACGTTTCCAGGCAATGTCAACCACCACTTCCTGACCTTTTAGCTCTAATCTGTGAGATCAATATCAGCGCTCTCAAGACAGTAATTATCAGTATCATATAATCCATATAAAGCTCGATCCAGTTCTGATGTGTCGTGACTGATAACCAAACGTGTTCTGTCAAAACACCGGAGCAACTGTAGGTTAAATAAAATGTATATTCATGCAACATTTTGCAGAGGCACCATGCCTTTAAAAGGCCCTGAACACTTGGCGTATTTCTCAATAATATTAAATATTTATGAATAAAAAAGCAACAACACATTTAGCTATTATTCATCAAGAGTTTAAAAGAGACAGCTATTTATCAGTCTAGATTGTTTTGGTGTGAGTTGTCCAGTGTTGGAGACATCGACCATAAAGATGTTGATGATGGCACTCAGCTTGTGGTGCTCGAAGCTCCAAAAAAATACATTTGAAAAACTCAACCGCACCGTCTCTTTCCAGAAATCATGACCCGGTTACTCATGATGATCCACAGACCTTGTTGTGAGCGGTTTCATGTAGGAACTATTTTCTTTCTACCGAACTACACCCATATCACGGCACAGAAGGAAGCGACGCTCGTCTTCATAACTAACTGATGCTGCTAGCTCTCCTGAGGGGTGGGTGATATTTCAAAATTTGGTTTCAATCCGATACCAAGTAATACAACGCAAGGATCGCAAGTATTAATACTTTTTAAAAATAACAAAAATATATTTTATTATTATTGTACACTGAATGTGCAAACACGAAAATAAAATATTTTTTTGTATAAACAAAGTGCAAACATGTATTTGTCGAGAATAATAAATGTTTTAAAACTTTTTTTTAGTGCAAATAACTAAAACAAAAAGAGGACAAACTGCCCTCAACCATCATTCACAGCTGTGAAACAGCTCCAAACATGCTCCTCTTTCTTCAGCCATCACGTGTCTGTCGGGGTAACTACTCAGGGCACTGCACGTGCACATGCATGTGTTTGAATGCATATAACACCACACAACAGCAGTGAGAAGCAAACAGTACAACAGAACATTGTTTGCACAGACAGTTCTACTGTTTGATGAAATACAAACGGGTGTAGAAGAGACAAACCGATTCCTTTTTCTGTACCGATCCTATTAACGCCAGTCACAACCCTCTCGCCTCTCGCCTCTCTCGTGAGTAGATGCACGCTTCCTTCTGCGTGGTGACACGGTTGGTGGGTGTAGTTTGGTAGAAAGAAAATAGTTCCTACATGAAACTGCTCAAAACAAGGTCCGTGGATTATCTTGATTAACCGGGTCATGATTTCTTGATAGAAACATTGCTGCTGAGTTTTTTTAAATTTGTTTTTTCGTGTGTTGAGCACCACAAGCAGAGTGAGATCTAGTGCAACATTCAGCAACTCCAACACCAAAACAATTAGATTGATAAATATCACTACAGGTAAGAGGATAAATATGTATATCGATTTTAGGTGTGGTATTTTGATCAGCTTTGATTGACAGTAACCAAACAAGCCACAGACTGTCATGACATCACCTGTTGCCAACTGAGCCCCGCCCACTCCAAACCAGTGAGAGAAAAACAGAAATCTCTCATGTGAAACATCCAAAACTCCTCAAAATTTGGCAGAAAACAGCGTGTTCATGAACGACATTACTCACAGTAAAAAGGCGATTGAGAAAATGTGTTTTTAGGGGCGTTAAAGTGTTTCGTTAAGGCCGGAGATGAAGAGAAGTTGTCCAAATTCACAATAATTCAGCCGTCAAACATCTAAATATATAGAAACTGGCTTTACAAGTGAACTTAAATGTGGGTCTGCTTGACTAAGTCTGGACTTTGTGGCTACATCTCACTCTGAGCTGAGAGTTAAATCACGTACTACTCATAATTGACCACACTGAGCTGGATAATGTGACCTCAGAGAAATCATCTCAAGCAGCGGTCGTAAATATTATCAGTTAATAATTGACAGGAAGTGATAGCGATATAGTTGACGTCATACTTCTGAGGTGTGTCGACCTTTACTCACAGTAAACTGAAACACCATTTGAGTCACTAGACAATAAATAAAATGCAGTAAAACAACAGCAGCACACGAGATAGAAGGTAACAGAACAAACTCAAGTTGCAGAGGAAACGTATGTTTAAAACAAACAAACGAGCTCACTGATAAAAACTTCCTGAACTGAAATGACCTGGACACCTGATAACACCTGTGTACAGTAGAAACACACAGTCAGCTGATGACAGCAGGGCTGTGTGTACCGTACTGTGGAGCGGATCAACTAGCGAAGCCAGACACAACAGCACATCGCCTGGATCTGTCTCATGTTGTTTTGTTGTCGGGACCTTTCTCACTTCTCGCTCGCCGACATGCAGCAGTCACACCGGCGACACAAACTAACTGAGCCGGTGTTTTGTCTGAAACACCCCGTCGCCGTCTTCAGACAGACTTATCTGAAAAGCTGCTAACGTGGACTGCAGTATAGCCACACCCTATTTTCAGCAAACATGGCTGACAGGAGGAAGCATTAAGTCACATTTTAATCTATTAATCATATTGTTAAAGTACATCATTTGTGTTTGACCCATAGACTGTACATAAGAAGTGGACGTAGTCACCGTGACGTCACCCATTGGTTTGCGGATTTGCCGTTTTGAAGCTTTGAGTTCGGCATTTTGGCCATCTCCATCTTGGTTTTTTGCAACCAGAAGTGACACGGGAGCGTGGAAGACATTTTTAGATGACCAAAATGTTATAATTAACTTTCATGAACTGAAAACACGCTGTGAAAGGGTTAAAGTTGTAAGACGAAACCACGGACAACTCCCAGACCGGACAAAGCCGTGGTAGCTACCTGTCAATCACAAGGTAGCCACGCCCTAAAGCATCCCCTGCTTTATGGTCTATTTGACTCTAAATGGAACCATAATTTACTAAATGAACATCATGCTGTATTGAAGAAGACTTGAAACTAGCGATTGAGACCATAAACTCATGTTTACAATGTTTACTGAGGTAATAAATCAAGTGAGAAGTAGGCTCATTGTCTCATAGACTTCTATACAATCAGACTTCTTTTTTTGCAACCAGAGGAGTCGCCCCCTGCTGGCTGTTAGAAAAAATGCAAGTTTAAGGCACTTCAGCACTGGCTTCAATTCTCAGACCCAGAAGTAGCCCACTGGTTTAAACTGTGTTTAAAGTAAAGAGGAGATGTTATATTGCTTATGCATGTCAAAATATCATGAAAGATTTATAGCTTTTAGTCAAATGGAACAGTCGGGGAATCTGAATGTCACCGCAAAGGAAATAGGGAAATACTGTTTTGATTTATTCTGACTCTTCTGATTTGACTTTCTAATAATCCAATCATCTTATAATGCATCCTATTGATTATGTACACAGAATATTCAACTCAGGAGGGCTTTGAACATCCTGTTTTCAGGAGATACTTCAGAAATTGAGGATCTCGTGAGTAGTGAGAACGAGGCTGATACAAAACATCACTATATTCATTAATATGAGTAAACCACTCATGAAGAATTATTAAATGTGTTTTTTGTTGAAAAAAGGTCACTTGTTGCTTTTAATTAGGTGTTTTTTTTGTGTTAAGATTCTCCGTCCAAGTGGAATGGACAGAAAAAAACACATGGTTTAAGTATTTTAATCAATTTGTTTTATTGGTAATGATCTATGAGTGCATTTAAAGTAGAAATCCACCATTACAATATATCTTTTTTTGTGTTTGGAACATTCTGAATGGGTTAAATCAGTCGTACCAGTTGTTGTAATATTACAGCAGTGAATGAATACAATCCTGTCTTTGACACTGCAGCCAGACTTCTGCCCCAGTTCTTCTTCCCGAGGTTCCTTCCCTTTTAAAGGTTTTTTTGAGGGGGGAGTTTTTCCTTATTTGAAGCGAGAGTCTAAGGACAGAGGGTGTCGTACAGATTGTAAAGCCCCTTGAGGCAAATTTGTGATATTGGGCTATATAAATAAACTTGACTGAACATTAAAAGTCAAAGATAAATCCATGTATAATGACACAAAAGTAGCTCCAGGATGTAAAGTAAGCTATTTCCCTCTCTTCCTCTATCTGCCTTGTCTGCTCTACTCTGTCTCATTGTCTTGGAAAATGTCAGGGTGTGTGTGTTAATATGTGTGTGTGTGTGTGTGTGTGTGTGTTAATGTGTGTGTTTGTGTGTGTGTGTGTAAGTAGGCGCTCTTTGCCAGGCTAAAGATCTCCTAGCAACAAGGACCCCTGTTTCTATAAAAGGTGCAGGTGAGTTTATACCTGACAGATGGCCACGAACACACACACACACACACACACACACACACACACACACACACACACATGCACAGCGTCAACCGGCCCTGCAGCCCCTACGCAGGTGTTGTCTCTTATTCTGGCTGATTAGACCTCCGCTCAGGTCGAAGGCGGAGCTATACTGGGAATTATGACGTCACCAAACTTCATGCACTAACAACAATTCAATCCGCTCCATTTGGTTGCGCCGGCGTGCCGCTGCTTACGTAGCGGCATGGGTGTGGAAACCTGGTATGACTCTGTATCTAGCAGCTGCAGGTAGTTGAGAGGCTGTGGTAGTCTTTAGTCTTTCCACAGCCTTTAAGCATATTTTATTGTCTCATTGCTACCTTAAGGGATAGGCTGGGTGTTTTGAAGTGGGGCCGTATGAGGTACTTATCCATAGTCAGTGTATTACCGACAGTAGACGACGGTCGGCACGCCCCCAGTTTGGAGAAACAGACGGGAGTAGCAGCACGGGGGCAACGGAAAAACATCTATAAGAAAGGCTCACCTAAACAAACCAATATCAGTTTAATTGTACGCTATATTTAGAGTATTTTCACCGCTTTACCTTGTTGTCAGACAGGCCTATCTGTTCTGCCGGGGAACTGAAGCCGTCATCTAGGCTCTCTACAAAGCCACCAGACTCCATTGACAAAAACAGTAATGTTACCTCGCAGAACACAGAAGTTATTGGTCTACCGCTGCCTCGATTGGTCTTGGTCTTGATCTTGCCTCTTGGACTCCTCCACCACAACTCCTGCCCTCTCTGTGTGTCTCTTTCACTCTTTAATGAATTATTATCAACATGAAAACAAGCTGAAAAGGTGAGAATCAAGAGCCACAAGGTTTTCAGCCAGCAGTGTGACTAAACCTCCCAATAGACCAACCTCTATCCTCTAATCTGACGGTCTGTTTGTGTGTGTGTGTGTGTTCAAGGGTGTGTCTTGTGCTCTACTGCTATCTGTCATATGACCATTTCCGTGCACTGAAAACACACACACACACGCATGCACGCGGCAGCTTGTGATGGTCGTATGTTAGAGCAGAAGAAGACAGCTTTAAGCAGAACAAACACACACTTCACCTCCTTCAACGGCAGAACGAATGGAACCTGTTGAGTTTAGGAAACTGAGTTATAAGATGACATTATTCAGTGATTGACGAGCTGAAGATTTTATTCTGTTTCTATAGCGACTACAGCAGCCTCCATTTATCAGTAGTTCAGTATGAGTGAAACAGAAGTAACGGCGGGGTTATTGAAAAATGCGTGACGGCTTCAATTGGTTTGACTTCAGCCGCACTCATTAGCGCAGCATGAAGTCACCACTTAATATTTGCCAATAACTTTAGTCTATATTTCATGGGGCCTTTATGTTCAGAACAGGGGAAAGAAAGGCATCCCTCCCATCCTTTTAAAGGAGCAGTGTGTATAGATCTGGCGGTATCTAGCAGTGAGTTTGCAGATTGCAGCCAACTGAAGCCTCTCCCGCGTGCGAAGCATGTAGAAGAACTACAAACGCGAATGGCCCTCTCTAGAGCCAGTTGTTGTAAGAGTAGCGTATTGGAGTAGAGGTGGGACGTGAGTGGTGAAGCAAGAGAGAGAGGCCGGCGGAGAGTGACGTCATCGACTCTGGCCCAAGCAGTAAAAGTTAACAGAGTTTGGTTCCTCCGTTCTGGGCTACTGTAGAAACATGGCGGACTCCATGGAGAGGACCCGCTCCCTATGTAGGTATAAACGGCTCATTCTAAGGTAAAACACAATTCTTATTTTCAGGTGATTATACACTAAAGAATACATACTTATTAGCATTATATTCCATTTCTGCCAATATATCCCCCTAATTGTTGCACACTGGTCCTTTAAAACAAGCATGAGTGATAGAAAAAGCTGACTGAGTTGACATGCTTGATATTGCAATAGAATTAGACTAAAGACAGTAAAAGGAAATACAAAAACATATAAATCAAGATGAAAAAAAAAACTTGCCAACTGGGTTAATTATAGAGATCCCCATTAATTTGAAAAATCTGCCATTTTTACAGTCCTATAACTTCTGTCTCACGCACACGGGTTTCTGAAAATGTTTGCCAGGGAGTGAAAACTGCTGACATAAACCAGAGTGACAGTGCATGCTTGTGTGGAAATATGTTTGATAGTCAGGGACCACCAACCCCGTCTCCAAGGAATTACTCTCATATGAAACTCATTTGCAATATACTTTCATCCACGAGCAACATTTTGTTCCAGTTGCAAGAAGTAAGTGCCATATTTTTATACCGCAGCGCCTGACTTCAACACTAAAGAACCGACGTTCATGTTCTGTCTACAGGTCAGATTGGACTTTTCTAATATTCAAAGAACACCAAGATCTTTCCCTAAACTTCAGTGTTTAGAGTTTCCCAAACATGACCATAAAACACGTTAATCATGCTTTACTTAAATATATTTCTTACGAGAGCTGCGTGGCATTTCTATCATTCAAATTCCTAAAACGGTTCATTTAGCTAAATAACGTTAAAGAGTCTCATGACTTCAGCTGGAGATGCTCCAGAGATGTTGTCATAGCTAAATTTATAAGAGCTAGCAGTCTTTAAGCTGTTTGAACAGAGTCTGTTATCATCATTTTCATATTAACAGCTTCTGTGAACTGTAAAGATCAAGCAAAGTTTGCTTGTAAAATCTGAATTTACTGCTTATCCATAAGAAATTTAGCAGATGTTATATGATAAAAAAGCACAAAGCAACATTTTGTTCTGCACTATGAACACTTAATTTGTGCAGAATTTGAAGAAATCCCCTCAAGGTGTTCCTGACACGCGATTAGACTATTATCAGCTCATTAAATTTGCGTTATCAGTTGTTATAAGCTTAACAGATGTGGGTCAGAAGGGGCCTGCTACGCCTACTACGTTGTAAATGTGAATCCGAAACTTAAAAGAAACACGTCCTAACACGTTGCAAAACTGAATGAAACGTTGCATTTTGAACACAAACTAACAGCTTGTTTAGGAAACAAAACCTATTAGTTAAGTTTAGGGAAATAGATCATGTTTTGGCTTAAAATAACTTCCTTTGAAAAGTTAAAGTGAAATTTAAGGTTGTGAACACACAACATCCATCGTCCCCGACCACCACCCAATGTGGAGTTTCACGTAGTCTATACTACAGCGCCTGACTTCCGTTTTTGCTCCGTCTCTTAACGCAGCACACTGTTTATAAATAACTGATTTTATGCGTAAGAATAATGACGTTAAAACGCTCCTCAACTGCCCTCAGAAAGCTGCACAATGTTGGATAATTTCCTCTCTTGTTGCAGGTACACCATTGAGGTGCATGCAATTCACACTATAAGGTGGCTGAACTGTTCACACTATACGCGACTTGCTGTCTTGTAATCAGGAGTCTTGAAGTCGTTGTGGTTTTCACACTACCTGACTGACCGGTGACAGGAGGTCACACACTGCAACATCTTTCACTGGGAGGAATCCCTGATGAGTATGTCTGGTCTCCAAACTACATTTTGTCACGAAAACACACGTGAGAAGTGACACAGGCTTAGTCATGCTTGCTGAAGTTGTTGTTGTTGGCACGTGTTCACTAGCCTGTTTACAACACGTCTAATATTTACCCTATGAAGATCAGTCAGCGTTATGTTTATTCATGCAAACATACAGCACCCTATAGGTGCACCAACAACTTTGGTCCGTGTTGCAAATGCAACATATACAGTAAAGTCCCTACAGTGCATACTGTATTGTGACAGGCGACCCCTCCGCCGTGCATTACGCTCTCATTGGCTGTAGCTCCCTGACAGGCCCTGATATTAAGCATGCTAGATACAGTATCTGGAATGCGTCTGCGATGCAGCAGCAAGCGTCTTTGCTTGCGTCTTTTAACAGTTAACACATAGCGCTCGAACGCCGATGTGCGAGCGCTGAGCCAACGCAGATTTGCCTCTGATCTGGGGCTTTTGTCCAGGAGCTCAAAAAACTGTTGGCGAGTGGAAAATCAGGGCTGAAGTCATGTAGTGTGAACTAGGCTTAAGCAGAAACTCTAAACTCATACTGTGACACCAACCCTGTTTTGCAAATGGCATTTAGCCTGCCCACAGTTAGATTTTACAAAGCGCTAATGAATTCTCAAAACGATAATATATATGGTCAAACAAACAAAAACAAAGGCATAACTCAGGAAATATCAGATCATTTATAGATTTCCAAAATACAAGTTTGTGTCCTTATTTAACTGTCATGGCTGCACATGACACACACACATAATCTTATAGTGACAGTAGTGTCCATATTTGGCTTTTTGTTTACTGTTAATGCACAGACTATATGTGAGTGGGCAGTGGTGTGGATGGAGTGTGGTGCATTTAATCAGCAGAACAACAGCATGAGACTGTTTACACTGTTGATCCAGCGTGTCTGCCCTGTAATCTGAATCAAACTGGCTTCTGGACGCTCACATTTTATTTATCCCGTTTCTCTCTGTGGCAGCTAATGGCCTGTTTCCTGTCTGTCAGTCCTCCTGGCACACACACACCCTGTTTAACCATTAACCTCCCCAATTACACACACACACACACACAGAGACACAGAGACACACACACTCCCTCCTGCAGTCCAGCTTTACAACACGCTAAGTGAAAGTCAACAGCACGAATGATCTGGATTAGCATCTGAATCAGTGGCCAAACCTCAGCGGTGACCAACAACAACTAAACACTTTCTCAGATTTCATAAACCGCTTGGAGGAGGGCTGCACGTTACTCTTTTTTACAATCTTTATTACTTGATATGAAAGCTGAATTTGTACTATTAGGTCAACATCAAAGGACGCCTAAGTGAAAGATCAGTCAGATCTTCAGCGCACACAAGCTGTCTTTTCTCTCAGCAGCTCTATTCAGGCAGAAAATCAAGTCAAAACAGAGGATTGTTGTGCAGATGTTTGGCAGGAGTGACGTGAGCTCAAATGCTGTATTTCAACATGTTTTACTACAGGATTACTTCTATCAATAATATACAAATCAGTAGTATAGTGTTTGTGTGCCCTTAATGTTTCGTATACAAACGTAGACGTCTAAGTACTTTATTTATTGAGTAGCTTTTTTTTTTTGGTTAACATGCTCACAAAATCAGATGTAATGTTTCTACCTGCATCTAAATATCATCAGATATCAGATAGCAAGATCACAGCCACTTTGGTTGAGTATATTTACACATTCTGCGTCATTTACTTTTTAATTTCACTTCATTCCAGCTGCAGCATTTTTACTTCTATGATTCAGCAAAGTACTTGAGTCAAACATGACGACTAACATGCTACTTCCAGACACGCAGTCTAACAGTAAAGCAGCGTATCAGTCATTACAGACAGTACAGTGAATGAAAACAGTGTTTAAAGTATCATTTGAGCAACAGTGTGTTTGTACTCACTCTGCTGCTCTCTTTGAACAGTTTAAAGCTCATCCACTTTGGCATGTTGATCTCTCCTCTGCTGTCTCCCTCTCTCTCTGTCGCTCTCTCCGTCTCTGACAACTCCCTCGTTTGTGTCTTTGCCACACACACAAACACGCCCTCACACTGTCTCTCCCTCTCTCTCTCTCTCTCTCTCCCTCTCTCCCTCTTCTCTCTCTCTCTGAACAAACAACCATAGCTTTGTATTAGATGGGGACGGCACTCTGCTTGATGTGTGTGTGCTCACATTTCTCCCACTCCCTGGAAGCTACTGGGGCACTAAAACACTTTCCAGGACTCCTTGTGTGTATGTGTGTGTCTCTCTCTCTGTGTGTGTGTGTGTGTGTGTCTGTGTGTCACAGAAGTCATATGACCAGCAGATGGCTACTGTACGGCTTCAGTCTGAACCCGACACTGAATGCATTTGATTCATGAGAACACACACGTGCAAACAATTGCTAGCCAGTGCAACAGTGTTGTAGCTGAATGCTGGAACACTTTAAGAATCACTACAATACATAACATCAGTTACTCATCTGAAGATGTCACATATTACTTCCTAAGTAGTTATATTAACAGTTATATAACGCCGAAAACACACCAGGCAGCGGCAAAGTGCGGCTCGCCGAAATAATTGCATTGTTCTGCGTCCGGGAAGTGTGTTCATGTGATTCAGGTGGGAAGAAATTCTTTGTAACATAGGTCAACATGTTACAGGTTTCTCAGGACTCTGTTTACTGATTTACTGTTTACCGACAAAAGTTAAACTGTCCCAAACCTTTTGTCAGTTGGTCACACTTCGCTGCAGAATCAAACGGCTGCAGCTCGCTCAGCTTCCCATAGCCTTACTTCCAGCATGAGTCATGACAGTTTCATAAAATCAAGCTATAGGAGAGAAGTATGAATAAATTAAAATGTTACAGCCACATACACTTTGCTGCAAGAACTCCATCTACAGATAGATTTTTGTCAAAAATGAATAATTTGTCAGTTTATTTTTACCGTTGTCGCAATTTTTTTTTTTAATGCATATTATTTGCTTCAAATTACACACAAAAACTGAAATTCGGCAAAGAATTAGATCCTCATGGAGGTCTTGTGTGTTGTCATGCAACTTGTGATTGGTCAGTTTCAGTTGACTCTGCCACTGCATTTCCACTTTTCGATTTGTCTACAATGAAACTCAGAGGGAAAGAGATGCTGGATGGCCATTAACGCTTGTTCCTGCCTCTCGTGGTTGTATATCCATCCATTTCTACGTGCATTTCCTCCAAAATTATCAAAGGTACTTTTCAACGTTATTGTGTAATTTATTATCAAGTTGCAGCATCTCCTCTACTCTCTGTGTCATGTAAACTTGTAGCAAAGCAATATTTCATTCTGCTCTGTCCGCAGTCTCTCGTTACACAAGCACAGCCTGCTAGCTCGGCTAATAGCAAATTGTTACAAACAAGCAAAAACAAAAGCAGATAGAGGGCTCCATCACTAGTAGCATACTTTCTGAAGGTAAAATGTTTTATTTTATACTTTTCATGGATAAATTGGTGCCTTTGCCAGGGATACAAATCCTGGCCAAAGCCTGCCCCCAGACCCCCCTCGGTTACTCTGCACCTTCAACGCACAACCTGGACACCAGTAAAAAAAAGAGTTCAGTCAAAAAAAAAAAGTTCCCACCAGCACCCAGTTGGTTCGATACATACTGGGACAAAAAAAAAAAACAGTGTTGCCAACTTTAGCTAAAGATATCCATCAGGGAGATTCCCTGTTAATGTGGCCTGTAGCCAACTGCAGAACTACTTTTAGATACTTTCATGTGACAGCAATCCCAAATATGTCACATGTACAGTCCTGTATAATGGGAATTATGTTCTCCTCAATGTACACTATGTGATATTAAAAACATGTGAAACCAGAGGGAAGTGATTTGGTATGAATGTTGGTCTGGCTGTTGCTAATTACAGGCTCAGATAATACAAGAAAAACAAGTTGTCTTGTACATGTGAAGTTTCTTGCCATGCAGATAATTCTGTTTAGTTTGAAGAAGTTTGAGATATGAATCTCTCAGATTTGTGCTGCCAAGCTAACACAGTGGAAATGAATTACATTTCATTAGTGGTGCTAAAGCTTCAGTGGTGCTTTGAGCTTTGATGCATGCTGACATGCTGATGTTTAGCATTAATTTTGACGAGGGTTCATCCTGAGAGCGACATAATTGTTTGTACCAACTTTCATGGCAGTCCATCCAAAAGTTGTTGAGACATTTCACTCAAATGTCAACCTCATGAAACGTATCCTCGTACACGATATCTTACGAAAAGTTATTCCTCATTTTTCATGCGGTTTACTGCGAATGTCCAGCAACAAGTGACGCACGTGTCAATTTCCGCTCCAGTCTTTTCAACGTAAACTTCCGTCTTCACAGAAAACAACTTGGTTAGGTTTAGGCAACGAAACTACTTAGTTTTAGGTTTAGGAAAATATCGTGGTTTGGGTTGAAATAACACCGGAAGTGGCGTTAACTAAATAGGGAAGTTGAGTGACAAATAACTCAAAGTTGCCTTCCGTCCGGCGTCTTTTGACCCACCCATCCACCCTGACCTCCTTCTTACGCAGCGGTTGTTGCTCTTTATATTTCCTGGTTCACGATTATGTGGATTATACACAAATTGATTTTGTGTAATATATACAAATTAAAGTGCATTACTTTTCGTAGGTATAGCTACGAATGGTGTATGAGAACAGCCTGCCTCATGGTGGCGCTAGAGGAAAAGTCACTGGATCTCCAAAGTCATTAAATATCCTCCTTTGGAGATCATGAATATCTGCATTCAATTTAATGTCAATTCATCCAAAAGTTGCTGCGAAATTTCAGTCTGGACTAAAGTGGTGGACCGACCAACCAACAGACCAACAGAGAGGTAAGTAAGACATTTATTTTACTCATCTGTGTCAGCTGGGCTTTTAACTTCTGAACAAAAATCATTCATAGACTTAAGCCAGGCGTCATACAGTATACTGCTTTACCTCATTTAAGACACAGGGATAAAAATGGATTGAGCCACTGGTGAGCCCCTTTCCAACCAGTGATGCGTATATAGGAGTAATGTGCTAGTAAGTTTTATTGGTTCTGGCTCACAGAAAAACACAATTTTTTACTCCAACTGAAGGCGGAGGCTAAACAAAGTGTTTGTCCTCTGACCTACAGGGCTGTGGTAGAGCCATGAGGGCTGCCAAGCTGCCAACCGCTGGAACGATGCTTAAAAATAACATGAAGACCGCAGACTGAGCCACAGCTGACTCACTGCACCAAGAAACGTCACAGAAAAGACATAATTCTACTCAACGTCACAGAGCTGACACATATATATATATATATATATATATATAAAACAAGATGTTACGGAACTGGCTGGAACCTGTCAACAAAACATCACAGGGCTATCCTGGATCACATCATGTACACTGGCATAAAGCAAGTATTTGGACTGTAGCACAACAAGTCTTTATACCTAAATGACGAAAAAGGTAGTTTGTCGGTGACCTCTAAAATAACCATAGAAATGTTTTCTGGTCAGCCGTCTTTAAAAGGTTAAGGTCTAGTTCAGTTAAGGCAGCTGAGGCTAGGGAAAGCATGAATAAAAGAAAACATGAACTTTTGGTGAGAAAAAGGTCACAAATCATAGTCTCCAGTGTCAAAGTCATAACCTATGTATGCCCACAACCATTCGCCTTGACATTTTGCTACTTCCCCTTTTGCTAATTACAGAGGACGGTCATGACTCAAGAGGTATAAACAGGTAGCTCTGTAAACCAACACATTTGGTTTGAACTAAAATCATGACTATAAGGTTAAAGTTCTGATTTAATTTGAGGGTCTTTACATCAATGTTGAGTGTAGTAACTAACTGTCCTCTTGCACTGTCGGTAAAATTGGAGAACTGTGAATATCTAGTCTTGCGATACCAGACAATCAGACATCTCCGCCTATCGATCGTCTGGGGATTTCTAAGTGCAAAGTTGCTAGAAAGGCGGCGAAAGCGGACGCTAGCAAACCTACGCCCTGCACAGGCTAATCACAACCGTTTATCTACATGCGTGGGAACGTATGGGGGCGCCACGTGGGGATAACACTCTGGTCGACGTCGTCTAGGACGCGGCTCCCCGGGGGAGAGAGCCAGAAACTCTGGAGGAATAAAACCCGCGACCGCATTCATATGCAGAATCTGTCGGCAACGGGACAAGATTTTGGTCTCTGAAGTATTCTAGTTTCCATTTCTAGTCTTGTAGAGTAGTATTGATCAATCGCGTTCAAGCAGGCTTTGGTTGAATGTTGGTCAACAGTCGGTGTGGAGAGCAAAAGAGGTGGAACACATTGGTCGGAATGCGATCTGGGAACCCACCGGCTATCGTCTGAGGATGATTCAGCTTTTTATGGGTTTGAAATTAGCTTGTAAACTGGCTACATGTGAAACAATCCCGTCGTCATCCGTCGTCATCTCTCAACTCCGGTCTCGAATCTCAAGCTGCTAATCGGACTGTAAACAATAAGCAGCGCAAAGAAAAGGAAGTCTTAGCCCGGATATCCACTGGCTACATGGGAAACCCAGAAATATAGTCCCTTGCCCCCCCCAGGGGCTAAGAGGCTTATCCATCGTCAGACCGATAGCCGATTGGTTCAGAGATTGGTGAGTCTAGAATATATCAAGTGCTTTCAATTCCTATAATTAATGTGAACAATATGGATGTAAACACCTCCGATATCACTGCTAAAAGATTAAGATCAGCACATTAATCTCCTTGTGTCAAATCTAATCTACTGGAGTACAGTGCTAAATTAATTAAAAACAACTCTGCTCTGTCCGAATACGTCAGGGCTGCTCTGTATGTCTGCTAGGCTAGCGCAATGATTGCCACAGGATGCGAGATAAAAACTGTCCTATCAGTACTTCAGGAGGACGATCAATCTATCGGAAGTGCTGCTAAATGTCAACCTGCTTCTCAAACAGTAACAGAGATGGTCTGAAATAAGTGAGAGATTACACCGCAGTACGTATTGCACTGGATTATATTAGCATGGCACCAAGATTGTTTTTTTTCTGTCAGACGAAGGAGACGGGGAGAGAAGGCAAGAGGGGGCGGGGAAGGAAGAGGAGGAGGAGGAGGAGGAGGAGGAGGCATTCGTCATATAAAACTTCTCCAAAAACCACCAGAAACAGTAGCTTCCCTCCCTGTCTACACACACACACACACATCATCATCCTCTAGACCCAGACAGCCAGTGGAACATCTGACTATGCCAATGCTGATGTTATTATAGTATACGGGAGGGAGAGAGCGGGGGAGAGAGAGAGAGACGGAGAGAGAGACAGAGAGAGAGAGAGGTGTAAAAATTGAGAAAGGAGAGAGGGATGGATTGCATAAGGAGCAACTAATTGTGGGTGTGTGCATCTAGAAAAGAGAAGTGGAAAAAAGAGTGCGACAGACAAGAAAACAGGGCGAGGCACGACTAAAAGGTACAAAGACGTTTACGAGAAAAAGGGAGAGGTCAGGAGGAAAAATAATAAATACTGAACCGGAGCCTGTATTAATGGTTTCACACTCAAATATAGGAAGACACAACAGCTCCAAAAAGAGTATTATCTACTTGAAAAAGGTGATTCTTGCAGTCAAACTTAATGAGCTTATCAATACCCTGCACACCTTGAAAGAGTAAGGTTATGGTTAAGAGGTGGACCGTACTGACAATCTAGAGTAACATCAATCTAACTATAAAGCAAGGAATCTCTCTCTGTCTGTATGTACGTATGTGTGTGTGTGTCCTTTGCATATCTCGAGAATCTTGCATCCGATCTACTTCACACTTGTCGGGTGTATTGCTGGAGACCCAAGGACGTGTCAAAGTTGGTGCAATATTAATAATAATATCAATACTAATAATCTTTATATAATAACGATCTTTGCAGCTGTGCACTTATGTAACGTGCAAACAAGTTACAGCAAAACACGGGTCTTTCTTAGTTTGTAACGAGTTCTGAAGTTGGACTTACGTCACTAGACAACATGTGACAAACATCACGTGACAACCGTCAGTACAAAACTTTCGTGCAGGCGTGTAATATTCACGTCTCAGCTGCACTAAACGCTTTGACTAAACCCAACGTACACCTGAAGAGCGTTAAACAAACATGTCTGATGAGATAATTGACTCAGTAGACATTGTATCTTGGCTTGCCTTAACTCCAAAATACACAAGGAATTGGTGCTTTAGGATAATACATCCCTGGAGGGCGAGCAGAGCCATGGGAACTCAACAACAAGGGAGCACCGCCGCCCATCACATACAAGACAGTACTGGACTACTGCCACACTTCCACTACCCTCCTGGGAAAAAAAAAATACAGTAATCTCTAAAAGCCAGACGAGTCTCCAGAGTCACCGCAGTTATCCACTTTGAATTTGTACTTGAACTAAAGATAATCAGACTTAAGCAAAGTAAATCAGCTACGGGGTACGAAAGGGAGGATGCAATTTATCAAAAGGGACTTTTTTTGGTAATTTTTCCCCAAAAGAGGGAATGGCATCCCTTCACATCCCCTCTTAAAGTGTCAGTAGGCAGTATAGTTTTGGCATCATTGGGCAAAAATTCCATAATAACCTTTCAGCATATTGTAATTCAAGTGTTGTGAGAGAAAACTAGACTTCTGCACCTCCTCATGGCTCTGTTTTCAGGCTTTAAAAAATCTAGCCCGTGACGGGAGACTTTGACCAATCACAGGTCATTTCAGAGAGAGAGCGTTCCTATTGGCAGTGCTCTGGTTATGTAACCGGAACTTGGCATTCCTTCAAGAGATTTCACAATGGCTGCCGTGTCACAAACTTTCTAATTTAACAGCTAAACCGTGCACTACAAGATGATTCTGAAAACATTTGAGGAGAGAAATAGGCATTAACGTAACAGAATATTGATTCATATTTGATCAGCGCTGCCTAGTTTGACCGTTTGGTCGGTGTTGGCAAGTGATTGACAGCCGGCTCTCATAGACAGCAGACCTCAGATCAGCTCTTACTGCTTGTTTTCCTCCGGTCTGTGAAATCTTGCAGATGTCGTTAAGAGCACCGGAGGACACAGAGGCACATGATTTTGTTCAGGTTATCTGTTTCATGTACTACTGTCACGATATATTGACTGTTTTATAAAAATAACTTTTAACTTTTAATAACATATTAGCTCCAATCTCGCCTACTTCAGCTTTAAACCTATCCCTGTTTATATCTTTTCACAACTCACAGCTCTGTCCTGTATGTTGCCAAGCTCTTATTCTGTAAAAAACAGTAATATATGCAAAAGTTACAGTAAAAAACTGCATGCAAGAAATACAGCTCACAGTTGAAGCCGTGCTCTGCTGTGTCAGCATATGCAATATGAAACGTACCAAAACAAAATGTAGAAACTTTTTTTTTTTCTTTTATGTTTTCAGGAAAAAACCGAAGAGGAGGATCCAAAAATAGCAGGCTAAGAGTCTTTCTAAATCCTAGAAACAATAAACTGGACCGGAACAACAACACACCCACACTCAAGAACAGGCTGGAAAAATTCATTATGATGTTTTCATTGGACAGGAACAGACACACTACAGTAGAGCTGTATGTGCATGGTATTAATGTTGTTTATGTATGCATTTACTGTACACACACATATATATTATGTACCAATATAGACCAACAGACAGACAATGAGGAAATAAAGTGACAATGAGAGAGTGATACACACACACAAACACACACAAGTCGCACTACTGAGGCCATTCTGATTGAGTGAAGAGTTTGTGTGTGTGCATGCCGTGTGAATGTGTGTGTGTGTGTGTGTGTGTGTGTGTGTGTGTGTGTGCATGCCTGCGTGTGTGTGTGTGTGTGCATGTTGCTGACATTTAGAGGCAGGGTAGTGTGTAGGCGTGGGGTTGCGCGGTGAAAAGGCCACACTGTGTAACACTACAGTGGGAGGCCATGACAGACATCTGTGTGGGGTTGTGTGTGTGTGCATGTCAGTGTGTGTGCGTGTGTGTGTGTGTGTGCATAGCAGTGAAAAGGGAGGTACTGTAGTAACATTGGGAGAGCGACAAATCAAAACTAATACAATTGCAGGAATCAGAACAACCAAAACAACCGCTGCACCAAACTCCATTCAAAATTTGTACATTTAAAGTTTTGTTGCTCATTTGCAAATGGACCTGCTCTACTAAACATGACTAAAAGACCTTTAAACAATGCACTAGGAGTCACTTTATAATTCAGCATACATCCAATTACCAAATACAATCAACATTTTCTAGTTATTATTAGTTTGCCTGTTGCTCCTTTGCTTTCTTCTAAAACAATGTACTGTATCAGAAGAGTCCCATGACAGACAACACTGCTCCTAAACAACTAAAAAAAGTTACCATTTAATTTAATAATTTAATTAAGTTGTAGTTTAGAGAGGACACAAAACAAAGAGAATAGGACTCCTGTTCACTCTTATCATGTGGATGACTGTCAAAATAAAAGTTTAAAGATGGGCTTACTTGGATGTGAGAGGCTGGTTGGTAGGAGGCATCACCACAGCCGCCCACACACAACCTGAAGAGGTTTTTCATCGCTGACTGCCACCACACACGTCAACTACACACATACCTCAACTACACACATAACCTTCACGCTTAACACACTCTCAAACGCACAATTATGATGCTGCATGTATCTCACAGAGTTCAGTTTCTATGTAGCGAACACACACGTGTGCACAAGCACAGTCTTTCTGCCACTGGCATAGGCACAGCCCCTGCTTCTGCCTATTGTAGCTGCATGGGAGACCCTGTAGCGCTGAGACAGCTGTGGGTCATCAGCTCATCAAGGGCCACACAGAGCAGAGTGAGTCTCAATCAGCTGCCTTCAACTCCTCTTCCTTCCTTGGACACTTAATCAGTGAGATGTGTGTGTGCGTGTGTGTGTGTGTGTGTGTGTGTGTGTGTGCTTCCTACCTTGTCGCTGTCTACAGTGTTCTGGGATGTCCTGGATGCGATGGAGATGGTATCTGGTTGGCTGCTGCCGTCTCCCTGGCTGTCTCCATCTTCACCTCCCTCCCTGAACACACACAATCAGAATATCTTCCTTTATATCACTGGCAACAGTTTCAAGTGTGAGAATGTGAGAACAACACTGGTCTCGTCACCTCGGATGGGACAATATTACCACTTGTGCTCGCACTGTTTTAATTCTTAGAAAGGTTTCAATCTACTGTGCTGACACTTTTGACACTTTTTTTTTTTAACTACCACAGTGATAAGGTTTCTGCCCGCAGTGCTGCTGTTTACAATGATGCAGTTTCTAGTTGTGGCAACAGTAGAGGTGGGAAGAGGTCCCAGGAAGTCCCAGGAAGTTCCAGGAATGATCACTCAAATCACAGGTGTGTTACTGGCTGGAGGATTCACTCAATCAGTGACTACATTTACATGCACAAAATGTTCTGTTTTTTGGCCTTATTTCGCCCCCATGACGTACGTCCTACAGCTACACCCTTTAAATGACTTTAATTTCATGTCGTTCCCGTGGTATACCCTCGTTGTCATCGTTCTGCTAGTTTTGTGAAACAGGTTTTTCGTTGCCTTGCAAACTATCGGTTAGTTGGTACTAACTTACTTATGAAACATTGTTCCTGTTCATGGTGACTAGTCAATGATAATTTAATCTTTTGAGGCATTTCTTCACCATGTGTGGACATGTTCTCACTACAACAAATACACCTTACCAATGGAGTTCAACCGAGTACTGACTGCACTGATGTATGTTTTGTGAGCACTCATTTCTCACACATCAACACACGGACTTCTTGATCCAAAAATCATATTTTCTTTTAACAAGTGTAAATGATGTTTGTGTGTCCTTGTTTACCTCTTAGTGTTATTCCTGGGTTTGGTCAGTGCTGGTGCTTTAGGCATATGAAGAGGCTCCTTGAGCGCCCCCTTCAGGTGAGTCATCCTCTCCTGGATCACCTCCCTGATGTTTTTAATCCACTCCTGTTTAGCTTCCATGTTGGACGCCTGGAAGAGAAACAACAGAATAACATTATTAATGTACAGTTACACCAGTTAATGGTAGTAAACCAGTATGGACACACTTTATTCATTTAAATATATATATTTTTTTACTTGCCTTTAGCACCGTTTTATTATCAGAGGAGGGGGTTCTTCCTGCCCACAGAGCAAATTTACATGGATCGCCCTCAATGTGCTCGGTCACCCCCAACTCCGACGTCTGCAGGACAGCAAGGAAGAAATAATGTACAATTATCAAAAATGTGAGTTAATGACAGCTAACCATCTGTTTGATTAAAACATACTGATTCTTACATGCAAACACACACACAAGGTAAAAAGAGCAGATGAAAGCAGTGTAACAGTGAGGTGACCTCATGCAAACCATGCATGGAAGCACACACACACACAGTCACTCACCAGTAGTTTGTTCTTGTACTGGTACTTGGTTCTGCCAGCCGAGTCTTTGATCTCCTTGCTGAAGACCAGGGAGAACTCGAACAGGAAGAGGTGTCGGTCCCGCCCCTTCCTGATCAGCGAGCGTGGATCCCAAACCTGGAAACTGTCCTGCAGGATCAGCTCGCCCTGCACCTCCAGGTTTTCCTCAAAGCCTGAGGAAGAAGAAGAGGACCAAGACTTAAAATCAACCAAGCTGCTCAAAGTCTGAACCATAGACTGTATATAAAGATGGACGACATGACAGCTCCCGAAAGTGAAGCCAAAACCACTTCTGACAAACAAAAACGTGGGAAACTGGGAAACATTTCATGAGCTTAGAAATTGTTTTCCATACAAGAATATGATGATACAGAATGTTGACAACTTGACAATAATTATACAGCAGTATGGACAGTGTGTCTTACCCTCCAACATGGCGAGATGCATGGCGTCATTAGCTCTCTTAGGAACACTGAGCATCACCTCCAAACCATCTTTAATCTCTCCTTTACCCTCCTCACAGCATGACAGCAGCTCCTGCAGAGGGAGAGGAGAGGACATCAGATGTAATGAGATGGAGGAACAGAGCAGGAAAACATACTTAAACATTGTGTGGTATTGTATCTCCACATTTACAGACTACATATTCCATGAACCCTGGTTACTTCCTGACTCTCCGTCAGCTCTTCTTCTCAGTTTGTGTGTGAGTGTTTGTGTATCTACCTTCAGCAGTAGTTGGTACTTGGTGATCCTCTGGACTGGTTTGATGAGGTAGGAGGAGATGGAGTTGGCCAGTCCACGTCTCTGCTGAATGTCCTGTTTATACACACAGAGACGACATTACAGCAAATACCAACAAAAAAAAAAATGCAATTGTCATAGATGTTAAATAATCAATTCAGCATGCTGCTGTTGGTGGGACTCTTAACTTGTTTAAATGACTAAACAGCACCACCTGCTGACAGAACAGGTGAACTACACAATCATCACCATCTCCAGCTGCAGGAGGGAAATTAGAAACCTGCAGCTGCACGCAACCAATTTCTCCTCCAAGTCAAAGCACTCTTCCTGACAGAGTAGCTACAGGAGTTCTAAATTCAAATGACAGACTGGAGTCGTGTTTATCTTGTTCTTGCTCCACAGTAAGCATCCATCACAACAAACTCCCTGCATCAGGCCCTTGTTGTTTAACCGCTGTGTTTTATACTAAAGCAGCACTTTGATCATGATGTTACACTGCTTCAGTTATTAGTGAGAGCATCTGTTTATTTCCCTGAAATTTGTACAGGAGCAAGCGTGTACAGGAGGAGATTACATTCACTGTTTAGAAGATTTAAAGAGTAACTTCGGTATTTGTCAACCTGGACCCTATTTTCCCATGTTTTTGTGACTAATGGGGACAACAACTTCTGAATTGATCCAGTATTGAGGGAGAGTGCTGCAGACAGCAGCTATTAAACGGGCTGTGAGGGCAAGTGAGCAGCGTCAATGTAACGTTACGTCCACTAAAAGTGCTTGTTTTTGCCACTGACAGGCTCAGATTGTTATTATAAGTGTCTTATATATATAAGTGTCATGTCACCTCGCCAGATTTCAGAATGAGACTTCTCCTTGAGCGAGACTCTTTCCATAATGTTGTCAGACACTTATAATAACAATCAGAGCCTGTCATGGCAAAAACAAGCACTTTTAGTGGACGTAAATGACGGTGCCAGCTTGCCCCAATAGCACCATATTGCAGCTCGTGAGCGGCTGCCTGTTACAGCGCTCTCCCTCAATACTGGACCAATTTCAGAATTTGTTGTCTCTATTAGTCAGTTAGAGACATAAACATGGGAAGGTAGGGTCCAGGTTGAAAAATACCACAGTTACCCTTTAATTGTAGTATGCGATGATATGATGAGAGTGGATCGGTGGCAGAATGATGAAGGGTCTACTCACGTCGAAGAAGGTGCCGGCATGCTCCAGTATGAGCTGACTGGAGTCTGGTTTGTTCTTACAGTAATCCACATAAATGTGGAACTTATCAGCCTGGAGAAAAGGAGAGGAGAGGAGAGGAGGACATGTTTCACATTTTACGGACTCTATTCAAGCCCACCCCCCTTATTAGGACAGAGGACAGAAGTCACTGCCATGTTGTTCTGACACCATCTGGAATAAAGCGCTGACTCTCACCCAGGTGACGAAGCAGTGACCGACATCCTCCGGTAGCTGCTCGTAGTTCACCAGCTCCTTCAGGAAAATACTGGAAACACAAACACACAGCAAAAGATCACAAAGTGCACTTGTTTTTTTTATACGGATCAGCTGTTTTTTCCTCTTCATTATAACAGAAAACCTAATGTTTCTCAGGACCACTAAATAAAATCTTATCTTATGTTCTGTCTTGACGCAAAACAAAATGAACATGTCTAGACCACTAAAAAGTTTATTGTAAAATCCTGTAGGTTAGAAGTTCCTTTAAGATCTAAATGGAGTCGATGAGTAGAAGATGAATATTTCCTTGAGGAACCAACACAGAGATTTCTGGAAGTACCACAAGGAGATCAGAAACAAAGGGTTTCCTCCGGGAAACTTCTGAAAGTAAACCTGCACGACTTTTATTCAGCTCCCTTATATCTACAATATTAGAAAAAAACCCAGAAAGCTTGTCTCGTGGTCAGAGTTTTCACAGTAAATCTCTAACAGTTAAGTGCGTTTCCAGGGCAGAATAGTTGGCTCAGCGCTGCCGAATCTGCAAGATGTCCGCAGTGATCTTGGCAAGTTTTTTTTCCATTCTTGAACTCGCATGCTGTTAAACGGTTGTTGCTATGCTGTGTGCTTGTTGCTAGGGAATTCCCACATCTGGTTTCAGAAAAGTCTAAAATTGGTGGAAACATGGAGCAGTTTGAACAAAAGACTGTCTGATTCCCCAAAAAACAATCTCTCACTTGTTGTGGAAGTCCCAGATATCCTGCATGTTGCCGAAGATGATGTGCTCCTTGTTGGCGATGCCCGGAGGAATCTCCTCCACACCGCTGTTCATCTCCCACAGGTAGTTCTGACACACAGACACACAGACAGACAGGTAAGGTAAGGTGGACAGGAAAATATTTGTTTGTTGTGTCAAAACAAAATCCGTCAAGCAGAACGGTTTCTCACACCTCTAGACACTCGTTGAGGTCTCTGACGTAGGTCTTCTCTGTCTGCAGCAGCTCTGCCATGATGAACCTGAGAGAAGAAAACCAGTTCAGACTATCAAAGGAAACACCACAACGAAGGATCACATGGGATGAATTATACAACTGGTCCTGTTTTGTGTCTGGTTCTTCCACAGCCACATGAGCCTACTGATGTTCCTCCATTGATGTTTTCTTCCTTACAAACAATTTATGACAAGACAAAACCATTTCAGAAGGCTGCAGGGGGGAGACTTGGAAGACTAGTAGACTGTGCTATTAGCACAAGTATGTGTCTTTGATGTCTTTAAACTAGGGCTGTCAAAGTTAACGCGATAATAACGCAATAACGTCATGCTAGCTTGTCGGAAAGGAGGCTAGATAACGCTTCAAACTTGAGCTACATTTTGGTGAGGAAAAACTGTCATGGCCATTTTCAAAGGGGTCCCTTGACCTCTGACCTCAAGATATGTGAATGTAAATGGGTTCTATGGGTACCCACGAGTCTCCCCTTTACAGACATGCCCACTTTATGATAATCACATGCAGTTTGGGGCAAGTCATCAAGTCAGCACACTGACACACTGACAGCTGTTGTTGCCTGTTGGGCTGCAGTTTGCCATGTACCATGTGTACAGACTCGTTCTCTCTCTCTTCCCGCCTTCATTCCTGTACTCACTCTTTTTTCCTGGCGGACTTCCTCTTCTCCTCATTGACCTCATGGTTGGGGTCACGCAGTTTAACCTCAGGGTCATCCGTCAGGCTGGCGGGGATAGTGTCCAACTCCAAGTCTTTATTGTCCTGCAGAAAGGAACATAAATGGATTGTTGTCAATAATCACTAAAAAAAATTGGAAAAAAGGAGTCTAATGTGTGTGTGTGTGTGTTTTCACCTCTGAGTTGACCCCCAGGCTCCTTTCTAGGCTCTCCTGGTATTTGCCCATGCGTAGGGAGAAGTCGCGGTATCGGCGGTCCACCGTGCTGACCCAGCGCTTCAGCTCCGACACGTGGGCATGGCCTTTCTCCACCAGGTTGTCTGCCAACTGGATCAGCAGCTTCACTTTCTCCTTGGTTTGCTGCGGGAAGTACATAAACACACAGATTACATACTGGAGGAGTCACTGATGTTATGTGTCTCTACATGACACTTTGCTATTCCTAACAAAGGGTGATATACTGTATTGTTACCTGTATATTTCATACTTAGATTGAATTGAATGTTGAATGAATGAAAACAAAACATAATTTATCTCAGATAAAACTCTCATTAGAGTTAAGGGGCCATTATTGTAGCAAAACTAATTGCGAATGTGTGTGGAGAGTTGTATAACTGTATCTCAATCTGTGTGAGTAATCAGGTTTGTTAATGTGCAAAATAACGTTAAATAAACGTGTACTGACATTTGTAAATGTGTAAAGGAATCTGCAAATGTGTATTCAGAATCCCACGTGCATAATCAGATTTGTAAATGTGTAAAAAATTGCCAAATCTATATCGGATTTGCGAGATTTACAAATATGTAACAAATCTGTAAATGTGTAAATAAATCTGTAAATACGTACATCAATCAGTAAATGTGTAACAAATCTGTTAATGCATCCAAAAATCTGTAAATGTGTACCTAAATCTATTAACATGTAACAAATCTGTACATGTGTACATAAATCTGTAAATGTGTACATAAATCTTAAATTTTTTAACAAATCTGTAAATGCGTACATAAATTTGTAAATGCGTATAATAAATCTGTAAATGCGTACATAAATCTGTAAATGCGTACATAAATCTGTAAATGTATAACAAATCTGTACATGAGTACATAAATCTGTAAATGTGTAACAAATCTGTACATGAGTACATAAATCTGTAAATGCGTACATAAATCTGTAAATATGTAACAAATCTGTACATGAGTACATAAATCTTTAAATGCGTATAATAAATCTGTAAATGCGTACATAAATCTGTAAATATGTAACAAATCTGTACATGAGTACATAAATCTGTAAATGCGTACATAAATCTGTAAATATGTAACAAATCTGTACATGAGTACATAAATCTTTAAATGCCTATAATAAATCTGTAAATGCGTACATAAATCTGTAAATATGTAACAAATCTGTACATGCGTACATAAATCTGTAAATGTGTAACAAATCTGTACATGCGTACATAAATCTGTAAATGTGTAACAAATCTGTACATGCGTACATAAATCTGTAAATGTGTAACAAATCTGTACATGAGTACATAAATCTGTAAATGTGTAACAAATCTGTACATGAGTACATAAATCTGTAAATGTGTAACAAATCTATAAAGGCGTGCATAAGTCTGCAAATGCATACATAAATCTGTATGTGTAGACAAATATGTACATGCGTACATAAATCTGTAAATGCGTATATAGATTTAAAAGCTCCACAAGTATAAATCAAAGTTTACAGGAGCGTAGGAGTGTCAGTAATAATGAGTATGTACAAGGAGATACAGTTTTTACATATGACGTCTACCGGCTTGATGTTCCCAGCAGTTCCTTTGAGGCTCAATAAAACTGCCAGTAGCTGATCTTTACAAACACACACATAAACACACAGACGTAGTACCTTGGCAGAAAGTCTGAAGTGATGGTAATCGTTGAGGAGCTGCTGCGTTTCCTCGCTGCTGTCACCAGGTGACGTGTGTGTGGCCAGGTAAACTTCACCTGTCTCTTGGATCCAATCCAACGCCTGCACACACACATACACATACAACAGATAAGGTTTCTCAATAAACTCACTCCCTGATAAAATAAACCAGATGTGCCTTTAGTGCTGCACATTTCCCCAAAGCTAAAATCCAGCCAGAATTCTTTCTTTTTTTTTTGTTTCACTAAAACACACAACACACACTGACCTGTTTGGCACTGCGTTCAAATACCAAGTACTGCTGACACTGGTCCAGCCTTCGTTTCTTTAACGTCCAGAAGTGAAGGACTCTGTTCTCTCTCTGCAGCAGCTCATTCAGAATGGCTGCACACAAAAACACACATTAAAAAAAAATGAGTTGATGTTATCTGTGTTGTTGAACTTAACTATTTTTCAGTTAGAATCAGTACAAGACAAAGATTTACATAAATATTTGAGCTTGCAATATGTTTTTTTTTTTTCAGATTGGTAGCACTGACCTTTGACCTGTTGTTCGGGCCCTCTGGCGTGACCGGCGGCTCCAGGTATGCTCACATTGTTCCTGTGGATGTACTTCAGAAACACCTCAGCGTTCCTCCGGGCCAGAGTGCACGCCTGGAGCACAGGGACACGGTGCTCATACCGACAAACTCGCACAATTCAGACACACTCTTCTCCGTCACCCAAGGACTTCGCTATCCTTTATAAAATACTACCAGATAAATTAGCATTTTGCTGCAAAACATTAATGCTCCTAACAACTTTTATGTGCATTTTAAACAAGCTCTTGCGTGTTTGGTTCTGTTTATTCAGGCTAGTATGAAAAATTGTCATTCAAACATTGTCATTGCTCAAATATCACTTGTCACTTGCAGATTTTATTTTTAAAAAATGGTGTAAAAACCAAGATGTTTGGAAATGTAATCTAAATTTATAGGTGCCGTAGAAATAGTTTGAAATTAGGGCTAAAACTAAGGATTATTTTCATTATTAATTAATCTGCCGTTTATATTCTAGATTAATCAATTAACCGTTTGGTCTATAAAATGTCACAAAATAGTGAAAAATGTCCATCCCAGATTCTCAAAGTCCAAGGTGGTGTCTTTAAATGTCTTGTTTTGTCGGTCCAAAACCCAAAGATATTCAGTTTAGCATGATATAAAACAAAGAAAAGCAGGAAATCTCCATATTTGAGAGGCTTAAAACAGCATTTTCTGCCACTTTTGCATGAAAAGTTACGATTAACAATTAATCCATTATTAAAATTGTTGGTGATTATTTTTAGTCGACTAATTGTTGCAGCTCTATTTAAAATGCCATTTCCTATTTTATGCCCTACTTTATTCTGCCTTTTTCTTCTGTGTTATGTCTTGGTGTCTTCAAGTTAAGGCTAAAACATCCTTTACTGAATTTGACGTTTCCCTTATTTTCTTCTTATTTTGTATGTGCTTCAGCAGCCTGTTCTCTGATGTGTGAGCCAGCGAGAGATGAATCACCTTGAGGAAGGCTTCTTTCTGCTCCAGGTGTTTACTGATCAGAGGTAGGAGGTGTTCGCAGTCGGCCGACAGTCCCAGTTTATCGTGGCTGCCACACCAGTCTTCATCCCGGCGATACTCCTGCTCCAGGCTCTCTAACACACTGCACACCTGGACAGATGCAATGAGTCGGTGACACCGTAACAGCACTCAAAGCTTCCAGAAAAACACAAACTCTGAGAATGTGTGTGTGTGTGTTTGATGTGTACCTGTTCGGACGTCTTGTAAAAGGCCACAGAGGCGTTGACGAGCTTCAGGCGGTCCTCCATCTTCAGCATCAACTGCTGCCAGTGAACGGCCACTTTCTCAGCACAGCCTCTGATCGCCTCTGGATCATAGTGACCTGCCTGCAGCATCATCTGGAAGACAGGGAATGAGACAGAGAGTCATGCATGGTCATGATAAACAGCCCGCAACATCTCCTGGACGCAGGAATGTAGAGATACAGTATTCAGGATAACACAAGATATGTAATGGAGTAAGTTTTACAAGTCAACTACAGTAAATAATAAAGTAAGAGTTGTAAAAAGCATGGATTTACCTCAGCTTTTTGCTGGACCTGCAGAGCACTCTGATGAGTCTTCTGGAGAGAGTTAGCATGGAAGAGAGACTGGAGGAGGAGGAGGAGGAGGAGGAGGAGGAGAAATAATTACTATCAATTAAAATCACTGACTCATTAGTTCAACTCAACTTTGAAAAGGTTCCCTGTGGAGTTTTTGGCCACTATTAACGCTGCAGAGGAATGTTTTTATGTGCGGCTTATTTTTGCACTCATGCACCAATTTTTAAATTTGCCAATTTTGATGCTTAGTGCATGAGTTTATCAGACCACGGCAGAGGTCTGCACCAACCAGCTACCATCACGCCTTTAAAGGGAAACTTTGACGATTTTCAACCGGCTTTGTGTCGCTGCAATGTGGGTGGTATGTGCAAATGAACGATGTTCAGCTTCCCTCCGTATTACCGGCGCCCGGTGCTAACCGCTCAACCACCGGTAGATCATCTGGCGGACCTTTGCCGTTAAATGAGCGGGGAGCTCTAGTAACACGGAGGGAAGCTGAACATCGTTCATTTGCCCACATTGCAACGATACAAAGCCGGTTGAATATCGGCAAAGTTTCCCTTAAAGTGAAGCCAGAGAGCGTGTGCAGTTACCTTAATGGCAATGGAAGCTTGCTTCAGATCCTGTCTATTCTCAGTTTTCCCTTGAAATACAGGCAATACTTTCTGTACAAGAAATGATGGTCTAAAATCTACAGTTTTATGAATGTGAGTGTGAATGGTTGTGTGTCTCTATGTGTCAGCCCTGTGATTATCTGGCGACCTGTGCAGGGTGTACCCCGTCTTCGCCCAATGTCAGCTGGGATCGGCTCCACGTGACCCTGAATAGGATAGGCGGTTACAGATAATGGATGTATGTGTGTGTGTGTGTTTAAGCTATTAGCCAAGACCACTGTCTGTGGCTCAAGATCTAGAGCGGGTCGTCCACTAATCGGAAGATTAGCGGTTCGAACCCCCGTCTGCTCCAGTCCACATGTCGAAGTGTCCTTGAGCAAGATGCTGAACCCCAAATTGCTCCTGAAGGCTGAGCCATCAGTGTGTCAATGAGTATTTAGACTAGATCCTGATGGCAGCCTCTGCTGAATGCTGACATGTAGGGTAAAGCGCTTTGAGTGGTCAGAAGACCATTTACCATTTACATCAGTCTAATGGAGGATGCAGGCCATACTTCATGTTGAGGAAACACACACACACACACACACACACACACACACACACACACACACACA
>CAKAKR010065163.1:0-104722 GCA_916700685.1 Adelosebastes latens
TGTGTGTGTGTGTGTGTGTGTGTGTGTGTGTGTGTGTGTGTGTGTGTGTATGAGTGTGTGTATGTGTGTGCAGGTATAACCAAGCAGAGCCTCCACATGCAGCTGCAGTGTGTTTGGTGTTTGGAAACACTTAAAGCCTCCAACCTGAACTAGTGGCGTTGCTCAGAGAAATTGTTTGAAGTCTCACCGAAGTCTCCGGACTCCAAGCGTCCGTCTGAAGTCTCCTCTGCCCGGGGCTCAAACACTTAACCCTCCTCCAACAGCAACTCGTTAAACGGCTCCAAGTAAACACAAATAGGCACACGTGAGACGCATTAAGGTGTTTGTTAACGTGGAGAGCAACAACGCGTAAAGGCTGCTAATTTCTCCTGGTGGTGGTGGTGTGGTGGACTTATTATCAGAAACTCATAAATCACATGTTTGATTGTGAAAACACTGCAGGTATATATCCGAAACATAATTATCTTGAGGTGTTAGTGGACAAACATGGCAAAAATACTTTTTTTGAAAAGATGAATAAACTACCCTATAATTAATGGTGTCTGCTGCACACACCACTGTTTTCTCATTTCTCATCAATAGCTGCTGATTTAATTATGATTTCGACCAAAAGTAGATTTTATTCACATAAATCACACGTTTGATTGTGAAAACACTGCATGTATATTATCTGAAACATAATGATCTTGAAGTGTTAGTGGACTTATGTCATAAGTCTACCATCAGTGGTAGATATATGTCATATATGACCATCTAGCCTCATTCAATGCCAAACACACACCCATTATCCACATCACACACACACACACACATACACATTCTTCAACCTGCTTTTATCCCCTTGTGTTGTTTTAGTTTTGTTTAGTTTTGTTTTTGTACTTTGTTATTTGTCTTTCTCTGTATAATATATTTTGGCCTTTTTTTATATATGTCCCTGCACATGTCTTCACTTGTTTTGTAATCACTTTATAACACAATAAAAAAAAAAAGTGTTACTGGACAAACATGGCAAAATACTTTTTTGAAAAGATTAATAAACTACCCTATAATTAATGGTGTCTGCTGCACACACCACCGTTTTCTCATTTCTCATCAATAGCTGATTATGATTTCGACCAAATGTAGATTTTATATAACATCTATTTAACCTGATTGGTTGCAGTATATGTCTCCAGTTTATTTGTCTTGTGAACAGAGGGACTAAACAATGTTGGTGGCAATTAGCATCCCAAACAGTGGCCTTTTAAAGAAGACCGATGTGCCATGGAGAAGACGATTACCATACCGTTTCATTTAAATCCCTGAGGCAACAAATGAGGACCGAGCTGAGGCACAAAACACAAAACAACTGTAAGGCTCATCGGGCCTTTATTTCACTTTATAAACTACTTTGATTCCCAGTCAGGAGGCAGGGACTCCACACAAAGGCCCATTGTTGCCTCCTCTCAAAGTTGTCTTAACCCTTTTCATGCAGGGTCTGTCAATTTAGACTGTAAAGACATAAAAGGGAGTGTAGTGTGGATGTCAAAAGGCATTTTCAGGCAAAAATATTTGCACTTGGTGCAAGTAAATTACTTTCGTCTGTGGGGACAATGGCACTCATGTAAGTATAAATCTAAATACTTGTCACATTTATTTATAGCTTAGTGAAATTGCTGGGATATTAAATTTTTTGAGAGATTTGTCTGATGAAGTGAAAATATTATATATATATATATATACCACATGCGAGGTCCTGTTATCTTTATTTGTTCCATTGCAACATTAAAAACCTCACATTTAAGGATTTTATTTCTTGAAATTGCAGAAAAGATTTTTTAAAAGCACTAAAACAACCAATTTGAAGGATATATTATTTAACAGCAAGATTTTGAGTAGATTACACTACAATAATAATGATTAAAATAATAAAATAATATTAATAATTATTATTATTATTAGTATATATATATAGTGAAATTGCTGTGATATTCAATTTTTTGAGAGATTTGTCTGATGAAGTGATATTATTATATATATATATAAATCTGAAATAATCACATCATCATTTGAGTGATTTTAAGTTAATTTGATAACAACTTTATAATGCACCTCGGAGAGATGAGAGAGAAAAACAGCCGACATGCAGTCCAGCCCAAAGTCTCCATAATTATACATAATGTATCTTATTTCAAAGCAATTAGCGCAATCAGGCGGATCGGAGCACTTTGCTGCCAGTAAGTAACAATGGCTCACGGTCATTTAAGCTTCAACATGCCATTCACACTGTGGCTCACAGGTCTGCTGCAGACTGAACGCTTCAGTCCACTGGGCAGGTGTATGTGTCCAAAAGTCCAAAAAAAAGTCTTTACTGAGACACTTTATGTTCCTTTAATCCCACCACACAAAAAAAAGCAATGCTTGTATTACAAATAGGCTTCATTAAATCCTAAATACTGCAGTCTACACATGCAGGACATAGCAGAAAATTAGGCACTGCTTTTTTTTTCAATCAACTTTGCATTAAAAATTAAATATCTTATATTATTATTATTAAACTTATATGACATCCAGAATGTGTAAAATAAAATAAGTGTGTGGCATTTTTTTAAAACTAACAATAATCATAAAACCTGCATGGTGGATAAATTAACTCTCGAAATTCAAGCTTTGAAATAATCCAATCAATTTATTTATAAAGCACATTTAAAAACAACAATAGTTGTACAATTAAACATAAAACAAAACATAAAAACAACAGAATAAAACACTAAGACCAATTTAAAACCATCAGGACATTATAATAATAAAAACATATGATAATTTAATATAATAGCCTTTATGTATTACTGTGTAACTCAATTTAGTGTCAATTTAATTTACTTTAATTTAGTAAAACATGCTGAATTTTGGCTCGTAATTAACTAATAACTCATAATTAATGAATTAGTGAAAATTAAAAAGTTAAGGATCTAACAGCTATATTACCAAATGCACATTTAGTAACAACATTCAACATTTAATTTTATTCATGCAGTAGCTTTTGATGTTTCAGAGAGTTGAAGCCAAAGCTGTAAAAGTCCTCTCATGCAGCCTCGGTGGTGAACAAACAGCAGGAAGATATAGAGACTCCAAAATGTGAAGGCAACGTCGGATGACGATGACAAATGCATCTGAAAGCTTCTGCCATTTAAACGACTTCATGCAAGAGAAGAAGAAGAAGAAGAAGAAGAAGAAGAAGAAGAAGAAGAAGAAGAAGCAGCAGTGGATGCTTTTATCCTAAATATGATGAACTCTCCAAGTCCATCAGATGCACCATCTTAGTGAACTTTTATTCCTCATTCATCTCCTTCATCTTTCTCTCTGGCTGACAGCAGGATGAATGTGTCTCACTGTGATGATAAAAAAAAAAACTCGTGTGGACATATTGTTAGAGTTAGCATTGCTTCAAAGTCACCCTGGAAATGATGCATATAATGATTTAAGATTATCTGCAAGAAAATATCTATAGTCTATTGCCTCTGCAGGCTATATAATGCACACCACTGTCCAAAAGTCAAGTCAAGTAAAATTTATTTCTATAGCACATTTAAAACAACATGAGCTGACCAAAGTGCTTCACAGACATAGGCAGAATAAAAACAGGTCAACAGAGCAGACAACAAAATCACACACAGCCACAGACAGAGACCAAGATCAAATCCATGAGTAAAAGACTGTTATAATGAGCATTATAAAAGGCCAATTAGTAATCACAATTCAAGTACATTCAAGTCGGAAATAATGTCATATTTTCTCTTTTGTGCATAAAAACAGCGTGTTTGGGTAGATACCTGCTGCGTTTATCGGTGTATTAATGTTAACTGTTAAATAGTTCCGGTGCTCTCTCCTGATTGGCTGTTATAATTACACCTGTGACTGCATCACTAGTTAGTTTAAATATTAATGCGCTAATTGCACTTTAGTGTCACTGCTCTTGTTTAAGAACTATACTGCTCGTCGGATGAATATCTTTAAAGGTAATTAACCAGGTAAATGATTATAGAATAATTACATTAAATAAATGTGGTACATTTGGGTATTTATTTTCAGTAAAAAATGATGTTTTCTCATCATTTTGCGAGTAAAACTCTTTACTGTTCAAAAAATCAGTGGGTCATTGGCTTGAATTTTAATAATAATAATAATACATTTCATTTATATAGTGCTTTTCTGGATACTTAAAGACACTTTACACAGATAAAATGATCATTATGCATAATGCATAATGCTTTAGCATTTTCAATCTGCATCTAAAAACAATATATTTATTACAACAACAACAAAAACACACATGGAATTTGCCTTATTTCATTCCCAGTTATTAGACATTACGATAGCATTTAATCTGAGTTATGTACACTTCTAAAATGATTAGTTGCATTGTTATTAAATCACTTAAATTTGTGTTCGTTTGATAATATTCAAAAATAAGCTACAGTTAAGTTAATTACAAATACATTTACAATACAAGTTACTTTAAAGTTTATATGAAATAAAGAATGTATTTAAAAAAAAAAGTAAAACAAAATATGAGCGACTTTTAAGTTAGAAAATGCTAAAAAATATGATGTATTTTATTATTAATTATTGTATAGTTTGTAGAGAGGTTTTTCTGTTGCAGTCTGTAACCTACAATATTTATTTTTTTCCCTCAGTGACACACACCACAGTTAAGCTAATTACAATACAAGTTCATTTTTAATATATAAAAAATAAACTATTTAAAAAAATATGAGGAACTTTTAAGTTATTAGAAATTAGAAATTAGAAATAGAAAAAAATAGAAAAAAAAAGAAAAAAAAAATATTTGTATTATTAATTATTGTATAGTTTGTAGAGAGGTTTTTTTCTGTTGCATATAAAGCTGTCTGTAGCCTACAATATTTATTTTTGTTCCCTCTGTGACACACACACCCACACACAGCCTCAGAGAGATAGCATCACTATCCCTCACACCCTGACCTCTGCATGACTTTAAAATCAAAATAATGTCCTCATGTGAGCGTCGGTATCAGTGTCGCTGCTCCTCTGTAAAACTTAGATAAAACTGCGCCTTTTAAATTTACAACATTCAATCAAAGACATCTCAATTACCTCGAGCTATTGCTGTGAAATTGAATTATCACCCCTTTATTTCTCTCACGCCATTAAACAGGAAGCATACTAAAAAATCATTTGCAAATCACTGGCCTGGCTAATATGATATAGGCCAATCTAAATGGACTGATTAACTAATGACAAATCAGGGGATTTATTTTAGATAAGTCTTTTTCAAACCGCAGAGTGCTCGTGTTGATTAGAAACTAAATAGAGTCTTAAATGAAATGCTTAATAAGCGCATAACAAGCAATAGTTTTAGCAACAAATCATTTCTATAATGTGGGGGATTAGAAAAAGATGCTTAATGATGAAGTAAATGATGTGGAGCATCAAAACGCTGTCACCCATATTTCCCCAACGCTCAAAACAAATTGCAGGAATAATGAAAACATGTTCAGTCTTATTTTAGAACAGAAACACTGATGCAACCACTACTTATGCTGTTGCTACAGTAACAAGTATTATTACAGCAGTGCATTATTATTATTGTTGTATTATTTTAATTATTATTATTATTATTATTATTATTATTATTATTGTATTATTATTATTATTATTATTATTATTGCTAATTTATCATTAATTATAATACCTATTTTATTAATAATACTATTACTAAAAAATATCATTTATAATATTATTTTAATTATTATTATTATTATTATTGTTGTATTATTATTATTATTATTATTATTATCATCGCTAATTTATCATTCATTATAATACTTATTTTATTAATAATACTATTACTAATAATAATCATTAATAATATTACTTTATTATTTTAATTATTATTATTGTAGTGTAATCTACTCAAAATCTTGCCGTTAAATAATATAATCCTTCATATTGGTTGTTTTACTGCTTTTAAAAAATAGTTTCTGCAATTTGAATAAATAAAATCCTTAAATGTGAGAATTTTAATGCTGCAATGGAACAAAAAAATAAAGATAACAGGACCTCGCATGTGTAAAACCATGCAGTATCCCTTTTTTCTATTTGACAGGACCAAGGATGATATCACACAGTAATTAACTTTATATCAAATAATTACACGTTGTTATGCTTAAACAGATACTATTTCTTCTGAGGATAGTATCAATATTTTCCATCTCCAATAGATCAATTTTCCCTTGGAAAACTATAATTATTTCCCATTTTCATCAAGATATAGGCAAGAATAAATAACTGTAGGTAATTGAAGTTGGAAATTAACTCTGTGGGAACTGACATCAGATAAAAAAAAATCGGTTTTGAAATGCAATCATAAGGATTTATACAGTGGTGTGTGGTTCAGCCATTTTAAAATATCACTGCAGAATCTCTGCCTTGCCCTCCCAGTGACACCATGTACATAAACCATCCTTCACAAAAACCTTAAGCCCATCATTTCGGGCTGTTCCCTCCCGCTTTAGATCTGGCCAAAGAAAAGCAAAGCAAAACAACAAAGTTGGGGCAGAATCGGGGGGTTTTGTCTGGGAAGTTGCACTGTGGACGGCGAGCCGCTGCGTGCCCTGTCCTTCAGATCACAGCGTATAGCAGACTTGGCTCCATCCTAATCTCACAAGTCTCAACAGTCTGCAACTCAAGTTTATCCAGAGGGGGTTGAGCCTCTCGTAGCCCCCCATCGCCATCCCATCTAACCCGCCCCTGTACTCCGCCTGCAGAGGAACGCTCTGTCAGTGACCCTTTGCTGACTCCAGCTGCCTAATCCTTTAAATGTGGGCAAAGCCTGAAATGATGAGGAGTTGGGCTTTTTTTATACAGGTGATGTCCTTTGCTTCGCCATGTTTCCCCGTGGCCAGCAGGATCAGCCTAAAGACAACAGGAGATCCTCTGGTTGTAATGGGCCGGGCGGTGAACCCCACATCGAGCAGTCTGCAGGGTACATCCCCTTTGTTTGTTTGTGAGCTAATCTGTAATCAAGAGGGGCCAAAGGTCACAAATCAGAAGTTTTATTGACCTGTTGTCAGTCACACAAAGTAATACTTGACAAATTAGATACAATGTGGGGAAATGTAATTAAAGGAGAAGTCCAATAAACTTTAAAATACCTTTTCAAGTTATAGTATCTGCTCAATCTCAACTATGTGTTCAAGTTATAGTCATAGTGTATTGCTGTTCTAATACACCGTTCGTAGCTATACCTACAAAAAAGAAATGCACTGTAATTCGTATATATCCCAGGAAATTAATTTGTATGTAATCCACGTAATGGTGAACCAGGAAGTATAAAGAGTGACAAACGGTGCGGAGGTAGTCATGGGTGGGTGGGTCAAAAAACACCGTACTTTCGTCCAGGAAACCGCTGTCCGTGCCCCGTGTGAAACTAGAGGTCAATGTTGATTTATTTGTCACATAACTTCATTACTTAAGTTAAGCTGTTGTCCAGTGTTATTTTAACCTAAACCACAATCTTTTCCTAAACCTAACTAAGTAGTTTTGTAGCCTAAACCTAACCAAGTCCATCTTTTCCTAAACCTAACTAAGTAGTTTTGTTGCTTAAACCTAGCCAAGTTTGTTTCCTGTGAAGACAGAAGCTTATTTTGAAAAGACTATGCCTGTAAAGTGTTGCTGGACATTCGTGCAAAAACACGTGAAAAATTAGGAATAACTTTTTGTAAGATATCATATGAACCGTTGTATGACAACACGTTGATTGAGGCCAATGAAACCTTACTGCAATAGATGTTGAATAAACATATATTTATAATTTATATTGCCAAGAAGTGAAAGTCAATTGCTCGTTCCATTGCAACATCAGCGCCCAGAAGCAAAGCTACGCTTCCGCCATTTTGGACTGAAAGCGACTTCCAAACGCCAATAAAACGTCCGCCTAAAAAGTGCCGTACAAAAGTAAAGTCTCTTTGCTTCTAGACTCTTTGATGGCTGAATGACTCACCAACAGTAAAAACATACTGAAGCTCTGCCTAGCTGTCATTGCCTTAAAGTGCATACATTTTGTTAGCTCAAGCTAAAATTGCATTGTGTTGCCTGTAGTCTTCCATGACGCATGGCACGCCATTATGCTGTTTCGGTCAAGAGAAAAAAAGTATTTTAAACAGGCGTTTAAGCTAATTTAAAAGGTCATCCTCACTAAGTTACCACATTTGTCACCTGTTTAATGACGTCATAGCATGTCACTTTATAACAAAATCATTTGCCGTTTTAGGGTGTTGTCACAAACCCACCAGTGCATACACATCAAAGATGCCCCTACAGCCACAGCTCCCCAAACAGTGAGCTCACTGGGGCAACAACCCCCGTACCCACCTCCTCCCACAACCCCACCCCTCTCCTATGGGAGACATATTTAATTTAATTAAGGCCTGTCAACGCTATTGATTTTGGCACTTTCAATTATGGCCCAGCCGTTTATGGGCTCCATGGGCTGTGGATCTACTGAGCTGTGATGAGGGGGGGCCCTATCAGCGCAGGACCACATGGACGAGGAGCCTCTCTGTCTTCCTTATGGCCCTGCGCTGTCGACAGGAGACACTGAAGTATGGCTGCTGCCTCCGTCCCACTCCCCTCCTGCTACCCATAATTAATCCCTCATTAGACAGCTCTTTATTGTTTAATTTGTGCCGTTCGTAATCAAATTGGGCAGATTAATTGCTACAGAATTTAGAAACGGGGGTGAAAAATAACCACTTTTAATTGCCTTCAGGTTTTATGACGCCCGGGGCTCTTTAGTGAGCCATCACTGGACACGGTGAAATATCTCACACGCTCAAGACTTTTCTCTACATCAGTTTTTGAGTGATGAACCGTTATTGGGGTGCTCTTTTTTCTTTTTTTTAGAGAGCACGGCTGCTTAGCAGAGGCTCATTAAAATGTTTCTCAGAGATATATTTTCCCTTGCAGTCCTAATTGCAAAAGTCAACCTTACAAATTCTTGTGTTTATTTATGGTCATGGCCTTTTGCTTGTGTTCTGTTTGTGAGTGCCGGCTGGTCAGTGTGTGTGTGTATGTATGTGTGTGTGTGTGTGTGTGTATAAGAGTGAGAGGATAAGTAAAGTGTTTCAAGGAGGTGTGCACAGGGCCAGCTTCAGCCCTTTTGGTGCCCGAGGTGAAATTCAGATTTGGAGCCCCCCCGGTGCCGCTCTAGGGTTAAGGTTCAACCCCCCAGAACCCTGACCCTAACCCCGTAAACCGCAACATGCATTAGACATCACAATGGTTTTAAGACAAAAATTAACATTTTTCATTTTGTAAATAACTGTGTTTATTATAATATAAATAAACAATTGGTCCCCGATATTGTTGGCATAAAGTATTTAGTCAGTTTCACTACAATTTACACTTTTATTAACAACTGGGCAGATGAAAAAGTGTGAGAAGGAGAGTTACAGGGGTGAAAAGTGTATTTCTTTCTTTCTTTATTTGTTCATTTGTTAGCTCAATGCAGAAAATGATGAAGGGCACATTTAAAAAAAAAAAAAAAACATTATTATTATTGTTATTATTATTATTATTATTATTATTATTATTATTATTATTTTTAGAGGGCAACTTGCACCCCCACAGAAGGCGGTGCCCTATGTGAATGCCTATATGACCTATACCTTAAGCCAGCCCTGGGTGTGCATGAGAGATAAAGTGTGTATGTGTATCTAAAAAAAATATTTATTAATAGAGTTAAATGACATGAGAACCAATGTAAATATGAAAACGTATTTGTGTTTCAGAAGGGTGTAGAGTTATTACTGTATTAGTGCTTCTCATATTTTCTTCAGAGTGCAGTGGAGAAAAGTGATTTGGATGAATAGCATTAGGTGCGACAATAAAACCGTAACAAGCTATTTGCTTGACACATTTTTACAGCATATATTTAAGTGGTGACCGAAACACCAGTAGCTGCTCACACTTAATAAAAGAAATACTTTTGTACGCTTTGCACAGGCACCTTGTAAATGCAGTTCTAAGCCTGATTTAAGTGAAAACAGAAATGAATATTACAGTCACTTTGAGCGGGTTTAAGGTTCACAGAGGTGACTGAAAAAGTAAAGGTAAACCTTTGTTCTACGTGCTGAATCTATGAACTGCTCGACTACTTGCAAAGTGAGATGCAATCATGATTTAAAGGTGCGTACACTGATTCTGAAAAATGATTTTGGAATGAAAAAACGTTATCTTTGATAATAGTGATAATTTGGGGGAAATGTTCATAACATATATCGTAAACAGAGCAACAAAATAAGGTACAGGCAACAAGTAACTTCACCTGAACTCCTCCAATTTTAATGATCTTATTGCATAAAGAAATTAAAATATTACTGCTAATTGTAACTTAATAGAGTGCTGTAGGGATGACACATTTTTGTAGGCCAACCAAGTTAACATCACTCTGGTTCCCTCGACAAAAATCCAATGGGATTTTTCCATTGGATTTTGGATTATTGCAGAAAATAAGCTCTGTGGCAAATAAATGTTTATGATACTTACACGTTTTGTTTCGTAAGAACGTTAGGCTATAAACGAACTACACCACGGTCGCATTAGTGCGACACAACGAGGCTGTAAAGGCGGACGAGTCGGCGTGATGACGTTTAGTAGTCTCATTTAGCCACTTGTTAGCCACCGCCTATTTTAAGACAAATAAAGGCTTCAAAATTCACGAGAGGGATATTTACTGATGGATTTCATATCGTAGAATAAAACGTTAAAATCTCTTGAGCTTGTGTTAACCACAGACCTTATTTCAGGCATCTAACTAAAAACCCATTGACTTATGCTAATGTTTGTAGAAATCTGTTGACTTTAAAAACCTTAATAAAATCTTGAGAAACTTTTTGGTGCAGCAGTAAATAAATGTTTTATGCATAGATACAAGATAAACCCTTTTCCAGACTGTGTGTTGTGTGGCGTTGGCTGCACGGCTGGGCGTGTATGTGTATGCAACGTGTCCTGTTTCAATGACATCATTTAATGAGAGCATTGATGTCAAAAGTAGGGTAATTGCGTCGGCTGTCGTGTCACCATACACCTTGGCAATTATAGCGTCACTCAACGATTATGGCTCATTATCTCTGTGAGAGGTCGGCAGTCCAAACACAATGGAGTCGCACAAACCTATATACTAATTGCTAGCAGACACAACTAGACGTGTGGAGCCAGCTGAAGTGGTATATATTTAGCTTCTGTTGAGTGTGTTGGAATTATGAGGGTGACTTAACACAAATATGATTATTACATTTCACTTGATGGACACATGAGCATAGTGAGAAGTACAAGTGGGCTATTTAGTGATGATCTGGCTGTTAACTACAGTGTGGGAGGACAGGATTGGATGGCTTAGTGGAAAAATACTGAGAGCCACTTGAATGGTGGAATTAAGGGTAATTCAGAAAAGGCTATCGACTTCAATGCTGACCCCTTTTTAAGATGAAGTAAAGTTGGCTTTACCCTGAATCATTAAATCCAGACGGGACACATGTGATCTACTCGCAATGGAATCTCTTTTGGATATGATTTATTAAACTTCTCTTAGTTCCACATTCGTTTGCGAAAGTTTTCCCGTGGATGAGCTGGTACTGTCCACCATTTTGTGCCCTCGCAAACCCCTTTGCCCTCTCTGCTCCACTTGAGCCCTTATAAGGCAGCGTGGATTCCTCCGGCTTGCATGCTTCGTATTATCTTCACATCCCCCTTATTCAATATCTCTGATGGTTATCTTTGTTGAAGTTGAGGGCCATGACCAGGAGCCTCGGCCCTTTTATGCACAACTGGATCTCGGGTTTATGTTTTCCGTGTCATAGTGTAACGGTTGTGTAATTGGTTTTGTTTCCAACACATGGTTGTTCGCTGTTGCTGCGAACTATTACAAAGTGATTGTTTGGAGAAATGCAGATTTAGTTATAATTTATTGTGTTTTCAGGTTCAGATGTTTTACAGGCTTTTCACGCTTTCAAAGTTGTGTTCGCACCGACCAGGTGATGACAATCAAAGTCAGATGGCATCAATGAATAACCTTTATATAACCACACTTCATTTAGTCTAACGTCACGCCATTTTATTCGGAGAAGTTGAAAGCAGTTTAGAAAGTGGCAATGACCCAGAGAATTTCAGGCATGCTTTCATTTTTGCTGGACGTGCAAATCAAATATCAACAATATTTTTCATCATTGAGTCACGCTGAAAAGTCTCTATTTTGCACCTCTTCGAGGTTATAATCCTTAAAACTTCAGTCCTGGTTGATTTGGTGACACCTGTGTGGTTATTGGAGGTGGTTTAATACTGCAGTTGTCAGGGTTTCTGTAGCTGGACCCAATTGCAGACGCGGGACAAACTGGTAGGTGAAAAAGTATTTTATTACAGGAGTTTTTGATAATGCAGGCTGGCGTTGGCGGTAGTGAGGGGAAACGGGGGTTCCAGGGATAAGAGCTGGCAGTCAGGCAGGAAGAGAGTTTACTGGCGGGCTGGATGAGCTGGAGTGGCTGGCAGGTTTTTCCTGGAGGGTGGAGAGCAGCGGTTAGTTGAGGCGCAAGCAGGCAGGCAAGCAAGCAGATAGACAGGAAACAAACTGGCAAGATCACTAGCAGGAGCTGGAAGCCTGGCACATTGACAAGCCACGGATGGCAACAATCTGGCAGAGACTGGCAATGGCAGTGAAGAAGAGCTTGCTTGATTGGTGGGCAGGTGTGCTGATTGCAGATTAAGTCCAGGTGAGTAGTGAGAGGGAGAGAGAGGAGAAGAGGAGGGAGAGAAACAAGCAAACGATCAGACAGACAAAACCAAAACACATCAAGCACACGGTGGTCACTCATGCTAAAAGGTAGAAAAGTAATAAAAACAGGCAGGCAGGCGTCACGTGACAACAGTACAGGTCCCAGAAAATTGAGCCCCGACTTTGTCAGAAATGCAACTAAACAAACAGACATTGTGTTAATAAAGAAGTCAGTCAATTATCAGCCTTTTTTCTATTGTGCCATGAGCAACCAAGATCTGATTCCAAGCTTCACAGAGTGCATGTAGTTTTAGGCACAACAGCAAGATACTGTATAGTAAAAGCAGTTGGTTACCTTGCAGAGAAGTTTGGAGGTAACAAACTACTCTTCATCTAACAGCACACTGTGGCTGCTCCATCTTGTTCCATTCATAGACTGTATAAGTGGACATGGTCACTGTGACGTCACCCATTGGTTTGTGGACTGCTGTTTTGAGGCCTCGAGTTCAGCATTTTGGCTGTCACCATCTTGGTTTTTTGCAACCAGAAGTGACACAAGAGGGTGGAGCTAAGTACAACTGAACGCTGAATAAGACATTTTTAGGCGACCGAAAAGGTTATAATTAATTTTCATAACTTTCTAAGACAAAAACACAGACAACTCCCCGACCGAACACCGCCGTGGTAGTGACCTGTCAATCACAAGGTAGCCACGCCCTAAAACATCCTCTGCTTTATGGTCTATTTGACTCTTAATGGGACCATAATTTATTAAATCAACATCATGCTGTACTGAAGAAGACTTGAAACTAGCGATTGAGACCATAAACTCATTTTTACAATGTTTACTGAGGTAATAAATCAAGTGAGAAGTAGGTTCATTTTCTCATAGACTTATATACAATCAGACTTCTTTTTGCAACCAGAGGAGTCGCCCCCTGCTGGCTATTAGAAAGAATGCAAGTTTAAGGCACTTCTGCATTGGCTTCACTTTTCATACTCGGAGTGGTTCCTTTACTCCCTGCAATATTTAAAACTGATCCGCCGTCAAAAAACTATGAAAATAACTGTTTTCTTGTTTGTAGAAGCATTGTTGAGAACAATAGCTGTCGGCGCTAACCGCTGTGACAAATACATTGGATTTCCTGTGACTGCTTTACAATTAAAGCCACCCCATGTTTCTCCAGTTGAACACTTTTATTGTGAACCAGCAGGACATGTTCAGTTTGCATTCTTAGTAAATTAATACGGCTCTGATACAGCTGTAGGAGACTGAAGAGTAAACAACAAGGCAGATAATCGAGGAGATAAAATTACAAACCGTAATGCTGGATTACATGCATACATTGTTTCTTGTAAATCTCTCACGCATAGCTAGGTCATTTGAAACCAGCACGGGAATGGCCAACACATTCTCCCCTTGGCGTCTTCGCCCGGTCCTTAGGTCGCAGTAAACACGTGCTTAATGTGGTGAATTAAATCAAAACACTTGTTTAGGATTAGGGAACAAAACTACTATGGTTAGATTTAGGAAAAAACAACATGGTTGGGCTTAAAATTACAACGTTTGTACAGTGAAAATGTGACTTGGCGTTGAACACAGGACACAAACAAACATCTGATTGTAATGTGAAAGTGATACTTAACGCACGACACAAACAGTGGTCTCCTGGATGAAAGCCTTGTGTTTGTTGGACCCGTCCACCTCCCCTCCCGCCCTGTGTGTCTCTTTCGCTCTTAAAACTAAGTCACCACAGCACTTTCCCTGTGCGTTTACTGTTACCGCGGATGGGTTGTAGTTAAAGGAAAGCCTGGTGTGTCTCATAACGCCACTCAAGGGTGCCTTGTGAGGCAGTATCAAACGCCGACAGCTATGAAAAATTGTTGGTATTTGACGCCTTGGGAATGGAAATAGGCTGGACTGCTTCACAATAAAAGCCACCCCATGTTTCTCCAGTTGAATGCTTTTCACTTTTATTGTGAACCAGCAGGACATGTTCAGTTTGCATTCGTAGTAAATTAATACGGCTCTGATACAGCTGTAGGAGACTGAAGCAACAAGACTGATATCGTGCTGGATTACATGCATACATTTTTCTTGTGACTCTCTCATGTGTAGCTAGGTCATTTGAAACCAGCACAGGAATGGCGTACCCTGCCACTATCAATGAAAACGACTACATAGAGAGGTAATTAAAGAATACAAATTGCATAAAAAAATGCTGGTCATAAACTGTATCAAAAATCTTAAGGATTATAACTTTAATTTGCCATTCCAAAACACACACACACACACATGCTAAGACTCATTATGAGCCGGGATTGAATAGCTAATTATAGTTGCGTCGGGCGGCGATGGCGAGGCGCGCTCCTCGCTGTGTGGTGGAGCCACAGAGGCTGCACAAACATCTCCTCAGAGGCCCCGCTCCTTGTTTAATGAAACATCGCAGGGGCCCCCGCGAATGCACACAGAGAGGCGCAGCACAATCTGACGGACAGTGTCACCGGGGCCACGCCAATTATGTTTTCAGCAAAAGCCCACCAACCCTTCTCCCTCCTTCATCCATATACCCTCCAACCCCCTCACCTCCTCCGCCTCCTCCTCCTCCTCCTCCCAGCCCAGACATAGAATAACAGGACAGAGATATGATTACTAATCTGCCCCCCAAAAGCCAAACACTAAAAATGTTTGGATTTGTTTGTTCAGTCATCAAGAAGTGTTTCAAACTGAAGTGTGGGTCTGGAGGGTGATGGTGTAATGAGAGTTTGCAGCTTCAGATGTTTGTTTTTGTTCTGATTGGACTGCGTGAGGCTTGATGCGTCTCTGAGTGCTCGCTGCTCTCGTTATGGGCGTAGCAATCTACTTTTAATAGCAGCAATTTGTTGGCTGTACCAGGATTGGTGTCATGGACTGTAAACAGGACCACAGAGGAGGTAATGTAATACAGTAATCATGTTTTCTGACTTGGTGGCGCTTGGTAATGTGCTGTATGTCACGCCTGCTGTTTGGGAGAAATCACTACAGGAGCGTCTGAGCATCCTTCTTCCACCTTGTGTGTGTCTCTGCTCACAGCCATAGTTGATAACTTCCTCCTTTCTCCACTTCTGATTGCGTCCATTGAGCTCTGCCTCTGCTGCTCCTTCCACATGGATGAGGACGTGATTAAGTACTCTTCTTTGGATTCATTCAGTTTGCTGGCAAAGGTGTTACATCCACCTGACAAGGAAGGATGGGTATTTCATTCGTCAAATTCTACAATTGTATAGAAGTGAGACATCACATGTGTAACTGAACAGAGAGCAAGAGACAGGGGAATAGAAGAGAAAGCAGGTACAGAGGGGGGGTCTTCGGAGGTGATTTAGCTTCTGGATTGAATGTAAATGTGATCAGAAGAATAGGTAGCAAGGGTTATTGTCTACCAGAATAAGATCCTTCTCTCTGTCAGTTAGACCTCTGAAAATCATTAGCCCTGCCTTTTTGCGATACTTGCAGTTGCACAGATTGGAAAGCTTAATTCTGTATTTTATGAATTTGTTATATTGATATATGAATAAGGGATGCCGCATAGCCCTATCGGGGTTTATTTCACAACAATGACCCACTCGCTGTACATTATCTTGTTTATTACACGGCTACTTGACACAAAAATGGTCCGCCAGAGTCCAACATCAGAACTGCGTCCATAGCAACGGTCTGTTATAAAGAAATAAAAGACAGAGCGCCATGATTGACCAATCAGAATCGAGTATTCAACAGAGCCATGTAATCTAATAACCATGCATATTATCCAATAATAAATAAATATTAGGGCTGTCAATCGATTAAAATATCTAATCGTGATTAATCGCATGATTGTCCATAGTTAACCGGGATTAATAGCAAATTAATCACACATTCTTTATCTGTTCAAAATGTAGCTTAAAGGGAGATTTGTCAAGTATTTAATACTCTTATCAACATGGGAGGGGGCAAATATGCTTGCTTTACGCACATGTATGTATATATATATTTATTATTGGAAATTAATTAACAACACAGGTAAAACCCTCCCAGGTACTGCATTTAGACTATGACTTGCTCAAAATTGCATGTGATTGTCATAAAGTGGGCATGTCTGTAAAGGGGAGACTCGTGGGTACCCATAGAACCCATTTTTTTTTTTTACATATCTTGAGATCAGAGGTCAAGGGACCCCTTTGAAAATGGCCATGCCAGTTTTTCCTCACCAATATTTAGCGTAAGTTTGGAACTGTGTAATCTAATAATTATCCATATTATCCAATAATCAAAAAATATGAAAAAAAAAAAAAATTCTGTCCATATGTATCAAAATCTCAAAGGACGAGAGCTTGTGCCTTCCCCTTTCTGTCTTAATTCTCTGGTGCAATGCCACTCAGCCAACAATGGCGGATAAACCTACATGTATACAAAGGAAAAACGGGCCTGTAAATGAACAGTGGGAGGCCTCGGAGTGAGAGACGTGGTCGTTTCTTTATTTTTGCGAAACAGGATTAGCGAGCCCATGAAAGGGGACGACGGCACGCAAAGCGACACGATTACGGGCGGTGTCAGTTTCACTTTACAGTTTGAAGAGCTCCCACTTCTCCCTTTCCGGGGTGAGGAACCTCAGCGGAGATCAACCTCAGACGGTCGCTCGTGAACCCTTCAGGCGCGGCTTTTCGCCGGGCTGACACGAGGGCCTCTTCCACTCCTCCACCCCCTGCGGCGCACAGCTCATTGGGCATAAGAAACACAATTAAATTCAGCTAAAGCACGACCGCTGACTGCTCGGCTGTAGCCTAATAGGCTTAAGAGGGGAAAAAATAAATCTAATTGCATGTTATTGGTCTGAAGTTAATCCCCCGTGGCTTGACACTAGACTGAGTTTTGGCGGGTGATGGAGGCGTGAGGCGTGCTCAACATCGACTCAATGTGAGGAGTTTTGGCGGCAACAAAGCCAAGGGGCTGCACTTGACTCCTGACAGGAGCTGAAAACCACTAAAAAGCTTCTTAAGTGGGCTGTAAGTCTTATCAAGTGCACACTCTTGTATGGAAGGAGCGCCCTGCGAGCGTCCACACACCAGTGAAATGATGATGTCAGGACCACAGTGTAGAGTGATATAAGGTTTCACTTTCTTGTGCAGTTTCATTTGGGGGTGAGGGGGATTATGAAAGCTTGACAATGTTCAAGGCGTGGGAGGTAAGAGGCGGCGCTATGAATTTATTCTTTCATTACACAGTTTTGAGACATATTAGATGGGATTAATATGTAATTACTCTGTCCGCTAGTGACACCCGATCTGATTTCTAAAGGCTGCGTTAAACGAACCAAAGCGCTATATAAAACACTTAACTTGCTGTTTAGTTTCTGAAATGGTTTCCAGTCCTGAAGCAATCCATGTGAACACATTGTATTTTTTTCTCCAGTCCCACCATAATTGGAGCCTCACTTTTTACCCTTTTGTACATATTATTAAGTTGTTAAAACTATCAAGTCAGAGGTTGGGCTTTTAACCGCATAGCCACACGCATTGTTAATCCTTTCTCTGTTATTTCAACCCGACAAGATTTGGCCTCTCTCAAGGTTTTTCTCTCTCAAGTGCACAATACCTTTCAGCTGTGCGTATGGTCATGGATGTGCTGGTGCAAGATGGCTAAATAGCTCGTGGTGTAAATAGGACCCAGACGATTGAGCTCCAAAGTGGATGGAAACAGTTTCCGAACTTATTTACTTTGGAACAGTCGAGAAAACCACCTATTTACTTCCCGGCCCTTCTTCTTCTGAAGATGTGAGTCTGTCTTTAATTTAGTGAGCACTTCAACAACTCACTTCTCACAATGAGTACTAATAGCTCTCCCTTGGACGGCGGCCCTGCGGCATGTGAGAATCACAGCATTGTGTCGGCCTCGGACGACACTGGATTCGGCTCTTTGCACGAACAACTTGTTCCACCCCGCTGGTTAGACACCATCGGTGGCTTCTGAAACTCCAACCAGGCCTAAGGGTAACTTCCCAACGGTGGGACGGCAAGACTGAGTGGTGGTTTGTGGTCTCGTCCAACATGGATCTTGGCTAAAGCCTGCTGTGTAAAGACATGATATTATCTAATTAGAGTCTTAAAAGAAACCTGCAATGTTGTTTTAATTGTTAAAAGGGAGAAAAAGTGAACAAACCAGCAAAGAAAACACAACATAAAAGCTTTTTCTTACCTAGCATAAAGGCCACTTATGCCCCATAGACTGACACATAGAGATAATATTCTTATTTTAAAGATGAAGGAAAGGAAAAAGGTGATGATTGCAGCCTTAGCTAAGATTCACTACCTGTTGATATTATACATATTCATCCACTTCTCACTTTCCTATTTGCAGTGAGTCAGTATCCGGTTGGCACAAACCAGAAGTACATTTATAATGATGAGTCTTCATTTTCTGTTTAATTTGTAATTCAAAAACAAATATATTTTTTTCTGTGCAAATGATAGAGAATTAAAAACATTCATGGCTGAGTTTGGATCAGTAGAAAATAGCAAGACAGACTGTACAGCTGCATATTTAGTGCAATGGGTCACGTCCAAATTCAGTGTTTTTTAAATGGTATCCAAAACATTATTCCACATTGACTTTCATCCATAAAATCCAGATTTCTACAGATGCAGAAGCAGCTACAGTTTATAGAGTCATTGTTAAAGCTAGGGTCGGTAATCTTGAGAAAATAGCAAGAGTAAGATAGATTTAAAAAAATATCCAACCGTTAAACCCAGCCCAGTGTTGCTAACTCTTTTCCAATGACAGTAGCGAGCAGCACTAGCTCCAAAAGTCGCTAAATCTAGCAAGAAAGTCAGCAACACCGACAGTCCGTCGCTTCAGGCCTCCCTCCAAAGCCACTCACCCGAATTATCGTTATGAACGTAAATATATCATAATGAACCTAAACAACGAACATGGCTATTGTTTAGGGCTGACCTGAATGCTTTGAAGCTTCAAATCCTTGACCGTTACCATGGTAATCAACCTCCAAATCAGTATTTGAATGCTTCTGGGTTTTTTTTTTATTATATAATTTGTAATAATAATGTATAAATCCCAAAATAGTCCATGGAATAAGGAATAATCCCACAACATTATTCATATTCAGCATTAATTATTTTTAGTTATTCTCAGATGGATATGGCTGTTTGTTATATGTAGAGGTGCCTGTGTGTACAGTAGTGCGGCAGCGGCGCTGTCCCGAAGCTTCGAATACCTTCGAATATTTCTCACTAAAGCTTCGAAGCCCAAAAAATGGTATTCAGGACAGCCCTACTATTATTAGTTCTCACAGCTGTCAACCTAGCAGCTTGTAGAAGACTCCGGTGATGCACAATGAGTGCACGGGTAGGCAGGCAGGTAGACAGACTGTCCAATTATTACATTTGGGCTGAATGAAATGATTGGATGGGCTTATTACAGTCCTGTGACAGCCACAGATACCGGATTTTTTTTAACCTTTTTTGTCAGAGCATTTGATTTATTGAGAATTTCAACTAATATAACAAAAAATATATTTTTGAAGAACATTACCAACCCTAGCTTTAACAACTATAGAGTCGGTAAAACATGTAATGAAGCTCCAACTCTCCTCCCAGACATCGCACACAGACGGAGCAGTAAGCGCTTATCTTGTTGAATGGGAGTTGGCGGTCGATAATTAGCACAATCACTCATGTTGTTTTAAAGGAAAGAATCTCCTTGGAAGTATTGCTGAGTCTTTGATCACAGCCTGATCACCTGTCTACTTATCTGGACTGGTCTACACACGAGGCCTCTGTTTAGTGTTCAGATAGCGTCTTTGTTAGCCGAGAGGCTTCTTCCTTTGTGAGGTCAAGCATGGCGCAGATGAGCCTTGAAGAGAGAGAGAGAGAGAGCGGCTGGACTTCTGTGGTGAACGTCAGTGAAACCTGAAGAGTGCATCAGGATTTTCTCTAACACTGATAAAGCCCAGATTTAGTGCCGCTCATAAAACTCGAGGCAAATTGTGCGCTTATAGCTATCTCCTTCAGGACCTGGTAATAGGGTCCACTAAATTTCCATCTCAAATACCACTGCCACACTGAGGTGGATTTTTTTTACTGTTTCAACTCTGTGGGTGGGTAGAACTTTTGATCTTTATTATTCTTCCTAAAAGTAAAAACAACTTTTTTTTATTAGTTTTTTTTTACATAAGTTTATGGTACAAAATACACTTTATTGTCTTGTAATCTATACATTTTAATTGGCTGATAAGAAGATGTTTAGAGGAACTCCACATTCAAATAATGCTGCGTATATATGGGCTTTAATATGGAAAAGTATACACATACATACTTCAAGACCAAAATCTGCAAGCTAAGGGCTAATAAGTGTTATCATTGGATTAGCTGCTTCATAAGCCTCCTTTCCGCTCTCATAGGTCTGGAAGAAAAGTCCTTTCACACGCAATTGAACCCAAAGTTCATATCCTAACGCATCACACCAATTATCTCAATATCCGGTTATATAGAGCTTTTTAAACTTGAGCAGTATGGCTAACTCTGAATCCAAACTATTGAGTTTTTTTCTTATTTATAACCACGTCAGATTTAAGTAAATATTAAAATGCTTCTTTTCCTATAATTTCTCTCTACTTCTGTCAGGGATTCATATATTTTTGCAGCATTGTTTGATGATTAACACACTAATTATTGTATACATACTATAAATACTAGGGCTGTCAAAGTTAACGCAATAATAACGCGTTAACGCAAATTTGTGTGTCATACTAGCTTGTTGCGAAGGAGGTTAAATAACATTACAAACTTTGGCGAGGTCCCTTGACCTTTGACCTCAAGATATGTGAATGAAAATGAGTCTCCCCTTTACAGACATGCCCACTTTATGATAATCACATGCAGTTTTGGGCAAGTCAGCACACTGACACACTGACAGCTGTTGTTGCCTGTTGGGCTTCAGTTTGCAATGTTATGATTTGTGCATATTTTTTATGTTAAATGCAGTACCTGTGAGGGTTTCTGGACTATTTTTTTTCATTGTTTTGTGTTGTTAATTGACTTCCAATAATAAATATATACATACATTTGCATAAAGCAGCATATTTGTCCACTCCCATGTTGATAAGAGTATTAAATACTTGACAAATCTCCCTTTAAGGTACATTTTGAACAGATAAAAAATGTGCAATTCATTTGCGATTAATCGTGATTAACTATGGAAAATCATGTGATTAAGTATTTGAATCAATTGACAGCCCTATAAAATACTAGTGTAACTTTTTTTCTAGTTTTGAAAAAATAATATGATCTGCAGGTATATTACTTACCCAACAACAGCACATCTGTTCCAGCGTAGTCTAACACCATCATTTCTTAACCACAGTGCAACAGTAGCTCAGCAGTGATGGTGTGGAAACAAATGTGGCAACAGAATCAGCCCGGGGCTCAATTTATGGCTCACTGAAAGCACGGAGAGAAAAAGACAGCTGCACTTCCTGCAATTCCACGCAAAGCCCCAAACTAAGTTAATTATGATAATTACAACTTTCATCAATTCTCTGTCACAGAATGTGGATTTCCTTACTTTACCTCCTATTTCTGAGACCGACTTTCTCCTCAGTCCCCGTTTTTTTTCTCCCCTCTTTCCCGCTCTCTTGTTTCACAAGAAAAAGGGGAAACAAGAATATTATTACGGAGTAGTCAAGCGGGTAACTGCAGCCACGTTTTTTGAACAATAATGGGTACAGTTGCTTTGTCTTGACCCTTGAAAATGGCCTGCAGTAAAAAGTAAAGTGAAGGAGGAAGGAGGAAAATGTCAGCGGGGAGTTTTACATGTGAATATATCAGTTTATATTTTAGTCTTTGTGTGTGTGAGACAGAAACAGAACCGCAGACCGGGGGCGAAAGAGAGTGAGGCTGAGTGAGAGAGAGCAGGAACCTCCTCTGGTATCTAAGTGATTACAATGAGTCCCTTTCAAGCCGTAGCGCCCATTGCTGTGACTTGATATGATTTTTATCAGATGCTGAAATGCTACATTACCAAGTGGGCAGTAAATTATGTCTAAACCAATTACAGTGGGACCCTGTGCGGCCCGACGGCCACAGAGGGCCAAGTGGGAGGGGAGGAAGGAGGACGGAGGAAGAGGGGGAGGCAGGAATGAGAGAAGGATATGATAGGGTGGGTTTTAAGGGGGTGAATGGCTGGAGTTTGTCTTGATTAGTGGAGTCTGGGGACGCATGAGAGTCTGGCGATAAGGCCACTTGCAGGGAGTGTGTGAGAGAGAGAGAGAACTGCAGAAGAAATGCACATAAACAAAGGTTATTATGTGTGTATATGTTTCCTTGTATGTGTGTGGATGGGCGTAGATTTATGTGTGCATTTAGGGAAGGTGTGTGTCTGTCAGAGGTCAGAGAAATCAAAGCATGGGAGTCATGGGAAAATGTGTTTCAAAGCTGCCCCCAATAAAGCAATAAATTAGCCCCAGTTACCTAACGCTCGTCGGGTGAAGCTGCCGAATTGGTTTCATATATCTAGCCGGCGAATCGCTGCATATTTCCTTTTTTATTGTCAATAAAATGTCTGAAATATATCAGCGACAATGGCTGCGTTATCACAGTATTGTGACACTTTAAGAAACAGACTCAGACTAAACAGACTAAAAATAGAAGATAATATTTGTCCTATGAATTCTGTAATATCTTCTGAAGCTAAAAACGTGTAAATAAAAGTAATTACACAACATTTAAATTCATTTGTCATAAAAAAAAAAAAAATAATAATTTAAATTGAAATAAAAAAGAAATAGAATAAATTTTTTGGAATTACAACTTCCGTGTCCGTCACGTGATGCCATTGGGCCCAAAAAGACTTTTTCCCATAGACCTACATTGGGAAAGAGATGTCTGAAAATCAGCAGATAACACTTGAATAGCCCTTATTTAAACCACTAGGTCCTAAAAGTTTTAAAAATGCACCAATAGCCAAATCCAGAGTTATTTTCCTTCCTCCCTTCATGTGAATGAGCCCCAGACCGCGGCTGGACCGAGGGCTGGGAGGCAGAGTTAAAGGAAACTGCGCCTGCTCTATGGGCCCAATGGATGCGGAAGATCGCCAGATGATCCGGGTACTTTATCACTCAGCCGTTGAGCCATTTTTACTTCATACGCCACTGAGCAACTCTCATAGGAATGAACGGGAGCCCGCCTCCAACGCTGTATCCAGTTCTCTTTATACATCCATGGTTACCCCGTGTTGTAATTCTTGTTGCTTCTTGGAAAGTGGAAGCTAGCTTTTGAAAAAACATGAACGAAAATTAACATCTAGTGGAAATGGGCTATGTTAGTTCACTTCCACTTTCCAAGTTATCGGCATGATGAGTCCTCCCAAATGTTGTAAAAATGTTTTAAGTTTAATGTTGTAAATGTGGACATAGGTCTTAAATCGCTTATGGTACATAACTAACGCTATGTGTGCTTGTTGAGAAAAGGGGGGAAACACATCATGTACACCGTTCGTAGTTATACCTACGAAAAGCAATGCACTGTAATTCGTATATACCCCATGAAATGTAATCCACGTAATCGTGAACCAGGAAGAATAAAGAGCGACAAACACAGTGTAAGGAGGAGGTCGGACCACGAGTGTTTCCTAAACCTAAATAAGTAGTTTTGATGCCTAAACCTAACTAAGTTGTTTCCTGTGAAGGCGGAAGTTTATTTTGAAAAGACTGTATGCATGTAACAAGTGGAAATTGACACGTGTTGCTGGACATTCGGAGGAAGACGCACCAAAAATGAGGAAAAACATTTCGTAAGATATACAAACCATTATATGACAATATGTTGCATGTATCAGTGTTCGTAGGCTACAGGGCTGTCATGTGCTCCAGTCAGTAGCGCAGGACAGAAGTTGATAGTGCGTCTCCTAGCACTGCCGTGGGAAACGCCCACTCAAAGGCTTAGACACTGTTTTTAAAAGTATGTCCAAAAAACGGTTTTAAACCTCTTTTTAAAAAATGGAAAATTGTCCGCAATAGCTGTAGTATCATTATAGTTTATATTCCTTCACACAAAAAGTGAGGAGAATTCAAATTTAAGTTTGAATTTGTCTCTTTTGTCTGTTTAATGCCTCTAAACTTCGAGTGGAAAAGTTGTGTGTGTGTGTACGTGTATGTGTGTGTCTTATCCTGTCCATCTGCCCTAATTTGTTTATCCCCATCCTTTTCATAAACACCATTAGAGGGCCAATAGGTGATCATAAACTGGAATGGCTCTCCCTCCCATTTGCTCGGACAATTAAGATAAAGTGAAGAGATTCAGCAGAGCATCTTTATTGGCCTCGGCCGCTTTGAAGACTAATGGAATAACTTTCCCTTGTCTCTTTTGTGCAGCTGATTCTGCTGAGCTGTGCAATGTGGCTCACTGATTTATTCATTCACCGGGTATTGTAGTCATACAGGGAACAATCAAAGTCTCTTTCAGAGCAAAGACGAATGGCAACAATAAAAGCAAGATCAATGGGAAAGTTTCTATGCAACTGCAGAAGTCATAATGAGTCATATACACAGCAATAATAAGAAACCTGGAAATCAACTCCAGCAGCATCAATGCTAAAGTGCTTGATACATTTTACCCTTCAAGCTTTTATCCCTGTTTATAAATTTTCTATTTGTGCACTCCACTATTATGCTATTGGCCTGTCATGTTAAATTACATGTTCTACATATGATGAAGTCCAGTTTCCAGTCGACCCTGTCACTGGCAGAGAAAGTCGATATGAACAGAAAAATGAATCACTTTGTTGTTTAAAACCACCTGAGCCGTAATAGAGAAGAGAAACCTTTCATCCCACGGCCAACATTTGCTTTTTTTTTTTATTCTTGTGTCCATTTTCATTGTTTAAAAGGGGGGCTTTAAAACCAAAAATGAAAATCCCCTTTCTTTGTAATGTTTATTCTGCCTTTTCCCATATCCGCTCCCGCTCCGTCTATAGCCTCCCACCCCTATTCACCATATTCCCGGATGCGAGCGGCTTGGAGCCAGCGATAGACTGCAGATGAAAGGGGAGAGAGAAGGGGGAAGATGGTAATGAAGCGGAGGGAAGAGACAAGAGGTCCCTGCGGGGACTCTGACGCCTCGCGGGACTTGTTTCGCTGTCGGACCACACTGGCCCCCACGTCCACAGCTCCCTGTGGAGAAGATGTGTCAGAGGATGTTCTGGGTCAGCCATGGGAAGAGACCATGTCTGAGCAGATAACGGCTTTCTGCCAAATTACCGCTGATGCTTTTGATGTCGGGGAGAGTAAATAAAAAGAGAATTGGCTTGAAACAAGGACTAGAAACTAGTCTAGACTAGTTGAAATTGTCTGAATTTGACTTAAATGTGAGTTACTCGAATGCCTGCGTGCTCCAACACAGTCTCACGGCAGTTCGTGAAATAGTCACGAAATTGAATCTATTTGATTCGTGTACGTAGACACGAATTTCTCTTTTTATCATGACGCTCAGTACGACTTTCAACAATGTATTTTTCGTGCATTTTCCTATGAATGTCCAGCAACACGTGACGCATGTGTCAATTTCCGCTCCAGTCTTTTCAAAATAAAACTACTTATTTAGAACTTGGTTAGGCTTAGGCAATAAAACTACTTAGTTAGGCTTAGGAAAAGATAGCAGTTTGGGTTAAAATAACTCCGGAAGTGGCGTAACTTAAGTACCGAAGTTACGTGACAAAAACTATTTAGTTAGGTTTAGGAAAAGATTGCGGTTTGGGTTAAAATAACTCCGGAAGTGCTGTAACTTAAGTACGGAAGTTACGTGACGAATAAATCAACGTTGACTGGTTTCACAGGGGGTACAAACACCAACCTCCTGGGCGAAAGTCCTGTGTTTTTGAACCCACCCATCCACACCGACCTCCTCCCTACTTCGCTGTTCACAATTTGCTGGATTACATACGAATTTATTTCATACTAACCATCACGAAAAAAATGTGAACTTTGTGTCTATGTACACGAATCAATATATTACATTTTGTGACTATTTCAGAACTGCTGTGTGACTGGGCTGCGTGCTCACACATGCAGTCTTTGCAATGGCAGCATAAGTCTATTATTATATTTCAATACATCCTCATTAAGGCGTTTTCAACGGTGTTAGCCTGACAGCTTCCGTGAGTGGCAGGCGGCACCATGCTACGTCATTCCGTGTGCAGCTCTGCTTTTCCTCAACAATTTACCACTTTAAAAGGCCCAATGGCCAATCTGCAGACAATCGTCCCCTGTAACACTATCTGGGCCCTGCTGATAAAATGCAGATGTGGCTCCTCTCAATGTGAATTTGTGACCCATTAAGTGGAGCCCCTCCTCTTTCCTCACCGCTCCATCCCTCCTCTTGGCAGAGACTCCAGACCGCCTTTTCACATGCATTCCCCAAAAGCAGGTATGTGGATAGTATCAGGCTAACGAGTCACAATGGTGAATTTGTTCAACAAGGAGCACCGCATTACTTAAATCCAAGCGTGGCTCTCCCTCTCTTTGAGATCTGCGGACTAGATTGTCGCGGTCTCCCCAGCGTCTCGTTTAGGGACGGACAAAAGGTGAATTCAAGCGCTCCCTTTGAGGTTCACGAGACCTGACTCTGGTCTATTGATGTCAAGTCTCCCCTCAGTCTCCCAAAATGTCTCCATTGGTCGGCCATCGCCACTGTGTCTCGGACAAGCCTTGAAACAGTTTGTTTGTATTTCGGTTACAGTATAAGAACAATGAAGAGAACAAATTGAATCGTATTGACAGAATGACTCAACTCCACGTGTACAAGCCAGTGGCATGTTCAAGGTGTGTTAACTTTCCCACAATTATCCGCGTTTGTCCCTTTGATGTCGGTCATGACCTGGTCGTAGTTCTGTTTCCTGATCGACAGCATGTACCGTTCACTGCGTTTGTTTGTTTTGGATGATAGAATTATTTAATTGCGGGGTAATTTAGAGCCAGCAATAAAACAAGTTTTGCAAGTTTATACAATGAGCCCAGTGTTACTGCCATTCTGCAGAGCTAAGAAATCGAAGTTGGAGATACCTTGCAATGCCTTCCGTACCATCGCCATAACAGATGCCCAATGATGTGGTTGATGGGAGAGAGCAAACAAAACAGAAAAGTACATACATGCTTAACACATGTAGTGATGGTAGCCATGATAACTTTTATTAGCCTTTTGTATTTTCAATTAAAATCAATCATCAACTTGTAATAATACAAATTAAATTTTTGCTGGACGGCATTTCCTTTACATTAATATTTATTTATTGACAAAAATTTGGTCAATTTTCCACAGTGCTGTCTGTCTGAACACGGCCTAAAGGCCTCTGTATGATCAGCACATTTGGTGAAGTTGATGTACTTGCATGATTCTTTCTGCACTTAGTGTGGTCATACCCACATGGTTGAATAATGCACCTATTGTAAGTCGCTTTGGATAAAAGAGTCAGCTAAGTAAATGTAATGTAAAGTAAAGTAAATGTATGCTTTAGTTAACACAATCTCATCCCAACTTGTCACATACTGACGCTTTGTCATGCTCCTTGGCGTCACTTCAGGATAAGAAAATAATGCATGGTTGGACTTAAAACTACTAAATTTGTAAGTGAAAATGACGCCCTGGGAATGAGAATGGTCTGGGATTACATACGAATTGATTTTGTGATATATATATACGAATTACAGTGCATTACTTTTCGTAGGTATAGCTATGAACAATGTATGAGAACAGCCTGGTCTTAATCCTTGTTTTTATGATTCGTAGAGTCTCGCCCCTTTTTCGCCTTTAGACGTGGTCCGACGATACATCGTACTAACTATTTATATATATACTAAAAGCCAGCTGTCTGGGCTGCTCTGCTGCTCAAAAAGACGGTGGTAACCTTAGTAGTGAAATAGCTGAGTACCTGGACTACTTGTGTTTTTCAACAGAACTACGAGTTAGCGACAGCGGTGAAACAAGATTGGAGCATGGCTGCCACTGAGCAAAACCCAGTATGTCTATCCCTCTGTCTATCGATACTGTATACTCCGTGTCTAACTGTATCAAAATAAAATCTGTTCCATTTAAGTGAAATGAGCAGTGCAAAGTCTACTGGGAACTAGTGGATGTACAGCTATCACACTAGATATGCTATGCTATGAATTTCTCTTTATGTTCGTAAGTAGTAAATTGTATTGTCAAGACCTCCATATAATTCCAGTAAATTTTGTTTTGACCACCCTGACCGCTTCTGATTTGAAAGCAGCCAAATAACAGTGTCTCAAACTGTTTATACTGACCTCATTGTTCAATTTGTAAAGATCCCCCCTCATCTGTGGCTTGGCCCAGTGAGTGCCTCTGGCAATGCTTTTACATACTCTGTGATCTAGCTCATTGCACCACTTCACTGTGAATAGAGAGAGTTAAAGTCAAACCCCGGGGTAACAGAGGAGAGCATTATGGATGAGCAGCCTGTGAAAAAGGCCCATTGAAAAAAGGCCTTTGACAGTTTAATTGGTCGAATTAGTCACGATATTCAAATCGCCTCTGTTGACCAGCCAATGACTGAAGTGTGTACTACTGTAGGCCGGGCCAACCGCAGAACTCTGTCCAGATTGCAAACGAGACACATTAGGCTTTCCCTTCCTGCCAGCAAACCCAAGTCCAGTGGCACGGCACTTTTGCCAGCGCAGCTCCTTGAAAAAAGTTTCATTGCTACTTTCTGGCTACATGGAAAACACTGAAAACTCCTTTATAATATCTGTCAGCTCCCCTAGTCTCCAACATAAACAGGTGTTCCACCCAAGGCAGTGTATTTACTTATGTCAGGGCCGCGCTTACATATACAGACACTCAACACACTTTTAACATTCTCCTCAATGCTACAGTCGAGCGGCGCTTGGCATCAGTGTCTGCGGCCGGCTACACTGTTTCAAGAAGACAAATTAAAGCCATATAATTTGCCTGCTGAAAGACTCGCTCTGTATCGCAGGTGTGAGGGCCCAAAGCAGGCGTTAACTCCCTCCAGCCCCACAAACACACACATACAGTACACACACACACACACACACACACACACATAAGGTGCATGCTCACACTAACATGTATGTAAGACAGCTACAAAAAAATATCTCAAGCAGTCACTTAAGTCCCCATAGCATGGTTAACGTGGTTGTAAAACATGCTGGCCTGCGCATGGCTCCAGCTTGTAATAACTGGTGATGACAGTAATATGAGTTTGTGTGTGTGTGCGTGTGTAGATGAATTGTGTGATTGTGAAAAATGTGTATATACGCGTGTCTGTGCAAAGAGAAAAAAGAAGGCTTGGATTGTAGGGGATTAGTCGATTTGTAAAGAAACTGTTTAAATAGAAATACGATTATTTGCTTTTTTTTTTTTTTAGAGTGACGAATGAGAAAATCATTATCAACCTCATGTCTTTGCATTAAACCTGCAAAAACAGGTTTTGGGGGCAGCGGAAACAAGCTGAACACAACACTGATATACAAGTTGATATGATAAACATAGTAGCAAACTATTCACACATCCACCAGATACAAAGCAACATTAGCATTAATATGGAGTCCTTTTTGTGCCCACCTGAAGAATGTCTAATATAGAGAGCTGCAGGAACGAGTCCTAAAACCCAGAAATGAGTTAGCATTTTAGCACTTTCGTTTCCCTTGTCTCAAAGTCAGTGTTTTTTAACCATTTTTTAGTTAGATGCCTAAAATAAGGTCCGTAGAAATGTTACATTTTGTTCTATGATATATTATATAATATATAATATCTCACTCTTGAATTTTGAAGCTTTTATGTGGTTTAAAAAAGGCGGTTGCTAACAAGTGGCTAAATGACACTACTAAACGTCCTCAAGCCGACTTGTCCGCCTTTACAGCCTCGTTGTTAGCTTTTTACCTCTGGTGACTGCATTCACACTTCAAAAATCATTAAAGTGGTGTTCATTTCTAGAGATTATCTCGCTGCTATTGCAATAATCCAAAACCCAATGGAAAAATCCATTGGGTTTTTGTCGAGGGAACCAGGGCAACTTCCTGGTTGGCCTACAAAAATACTGCTAAACTCTCCACTACCATCACCAGCTAACTTCTAACTGTGTCTGTCTGCCGTTTGATGCTGGGCAAGTAGTGTAGGCTGAACTTCTGCCAGCAACAATTGGGTGACCGCTTCATCCCAAAGCCAGGTTTGGTATTCGTGCCTGTATATAGTAAAACCTTTTCCTACCAATCACATCTAGCAAGCCGCACTGAAACCATAGATACTGCACAAAAGTATTTGGCGGAAATATAAGCTGTTGTTTGTCTAGAAATTTTTACAATAACAATTGTCATTTTTACATTTTATGTTTATGTTATCAGCTTTAAGGCTGTTACACATCGAAAGCGTTTTTTTCATGCGGTTAATTCGCACAATATCTTTTCTCGAACTGTTGTCTTTGTCACGAGTACTTTCACACAGAATGTGAATATTACACAGAGTAAAAGATTAAAAAGATTTTTAGTAACACTCTTGATTCTTTTGAGCTTTCACACTCACTTTCGCATTAACTATTTGAATCAATTGACAGCCCTAATATTTAAGAAAACAATAACACCGAGGCTAGGTAGTCTGAACCAAGATGGCAAACTTTATTACACCTTTCAACCTTGACAAAGGCAGTGCAGACCAGATTCACTCTTTACGTTCTTACCTTTCACAATAAAAGCCCTAAACATATAATATTTGCATGCGAGTATTTCGCATTTTTGTGTCGTTTATTCGTCACGCCCCCGGTGTGTAAAGGGCTTTAGAGTTGTTGCTAGGCATGTTTTCATTTGGTCAGTTGCCTGCAGTCTTTAGGTTCAGCAGACTCCGTCTCATTAAGAGGATACTGTGTTCCAAGACGACCCCCATTCTTTCCAATGAAAGTTGCTCACCAGCCGAGCCAGGAGACTTCCTGTTGGCTCCACACACACATTAATGACGCTACAAAAATGTACTGATGTGGCTCTTAATTTTTATTGGGTCCAATAAATTAATATTTCACTTCAGAGGTTTTGTGATGGAAATTAATTCATCCTTTTGTCATGATTGTGTGTAGGGCTGGGCAATAATTCAATATGATAATTTATCATCTCTCAATGGAATTGTATTGTAATGAAATCATATATCGAGATTTCGTGATACACAATTACGTCTAAATTATACAATATTATTATACAATATTATACAATAACAAGCACACACTAACTCAAGAAAATGTGATGTGAAATATTTGTGCATATATAATATTGATGATATAATATTGTTATTAAATCATATTTATTTTTTTTCTTCATAATTTCCCTTGAAACCGTTATGTTAATTTTGCACTAAAGTTCTTAATTAAATGAGAAATTACTCAGTAATTTTCATTTGTCAAGTATTTAATTCACACAGCAGTATACACAAATAGGCCGGTTATTTCTTGTAGAATATTTATTTACTGAATTACCAGAAAACATGCTATATCGTGATATACTGTATATCATTATCGAGATATGAAATGACCTGATAGAAAATTTTGGCCATGTCATCCAGCCTTAATTGTGTGTGAGGAAAAAAGTATTTTGAGGCCTCTGGGCAACCATATGACCTTCAATTCCAACTGTGGCCACTACACCAAAAATCCCCTCACAACCCTGAGCTGTTCCTGAGGTCTTGCTCAAACTCCGTACTAAATCCAAAAACATTGACCTTCTCATCTCGCTCTAAGAAAAAAAAAAAAAGGCAAAAGAGCGTATTCCCCAAAATGTTGAATCATTCCTTTAAAAAAGAAAGCTGGAGGAAAAAAGTGGATCCAGCAGAGAGGATGAGAAAGAGATGAAGGGGAGGAAAAGCGATAGAGCACTGAAATGCCTAAAGTAATAATCCTTATGAGACACAAAGGCGTGCACTCCCCGGTGTTCGTATGTGTGATAGTGTGGCTTGGCCTTCAGCCACTTCCAACAGTTAAAGAAAGCACTCGAGAGGAGAACAGAGGCTGTCCCTTCCACTTACCTCCCCCCAACCTCTCTCTCTGACTCGCTCTATATAAATGCTTGGCAGTTTTACGCATGGCTGGGAGCAATTTCCCACAATGTGTAAATTAGTCAATCTCCCAAGTCAGTAAAGTGGCCTTTGATGGGGAGGACATTAATGAAGTGTACCATTAGGCCTCACATTTGTATTCTTAGGGGCTCTCCAAGCTTTTGATGTCGCGGGGCCCCATGGCTGATTATCCACATGCCAGCGCTGCATGCCTCTGTTACTTAGACGAGAGGGAGGGAGGGGAAGGGAAGGGAGAGAAAGCAAAGATGCTGGACGTTTCTCTTCTTTTTGCTGCCCTGCTGGACTGTCCACACTGTCCTGCTGGCCGTTTTTGAAATGTTGGCAAGAGAAAGAAAGAGAACAGGCGAAGGAGAGGAGAGAGGGTGAGCAGTCCAAAAAGTCTAGGAGCTGGACTTCTCCCTGACACTTCAAAGCGCTGTCTGGACTAAATTGCTGTGGACCGCTTCATTCAGAGTAGAAGGGCTTTCCCTTCGCGGATGACAGTTGCATGGTGACAAAGTTCAATTGGCACTGGTAGGAGTGGAGAGGGAGGGGTGCCCAGATCAAAGCGGGACCATTGTAATGGTTTTGTTCCGTGGAAAATCGCTTTTTGTCCCCGGCCTTTTCAAGCCAACTCCTGGCTCCAGTCAGAGTAAATGGGATTTTTAACTCCCTTGTGTGGGTGGAAGGGCGAGGGGAGGTGGAAGAGCAGAGGGAGGGGAGATTCTTAGCCTCAGGGTAGGGAACTCAAGACCCCCCTCCTCCGCCTCCCCTCCTGCTCCTCCTTTAACCCCCCTCAGCCCCTCTCTCCGCCCGCTGACAATGCAAGGCCAACTTTGTTGATGTTATTGGGCCTTTCATCTAAACCCGCCATCATAATCTTCACAGAGAAAGTTTAGCAGAGCAATTGTACAATTACGTTTATTGTAATTACCAGAATGGGACGCGGCGATGACTTATGTCCTGAAAAATATGCTCTCATCTGCACTTGTTCACTCACACACACAAACAAATTCTCTCTGTCTCCTTCTTCTTTCTCTCTCATTGACCGCCTCACGCACCACAAGAGGTTGAGTTATGGACAAATAAACAATCAACATCTATCTCTGAGCCCTCATCTCCTCCTCCTCACATGCTCCCTTTTCTCTCATCTGCACTTTGAGTCAGTACAAAGGAACACATCAAAACCTAAAGTGTGTTTAGTGATAGTGACAAAAAATACTTTCACTGGTCTGTTGTTTTGTCCACCATTTTGGTCCAAACTAAGAAAAGTATCTCAACAACTATTGGATGGATTGCCATGAAATTTGATGCAGACATTCATGGTTCCCAAAGGATGAATCCTACTGACTTTGGTGATCCCCTGACTTTTCCTCTAACGTCACCATGAGTTTGATATTTGTGTTTTTGTTCTCAACAACTACTGTATGGATTGCCATGACATTTGGTGCAGACATTACAATTCATGATGAATTGTAATCGCGCTTTTTCATCTTTTCATTTCATTCTAGTGCCACCATCAGGTCAAAATATGAATTTGTGCAATACCAATGACATTTCCATTAGCTTAACCTGCACTTTGTGTTTATTGCTAATTAGCAAATGTTAGCATGCTAACACTCTAAACTAAGATGGTTAACATGGTACCATTATACATCAGCATGTTAGCATTGTCATTGTAAAGCCTCGGACATATACTTTCCTCGTCTACGGACAGCTGCGGACTTGTACCGGTCGTGCAGACCCGCACGTGATTCCACTCATACTACAATTGAAGGTCGACGTTGGTCTGGCATTCCGTGCATGTGTATTTTCCGATCCACTCTCCGTTTCAGTCGGTAGCGGTAATGCTTGATTTATGCTTGACGCACCCGCGAGGGTCGCGAGTGTCCGCACGGCCAAAGTGACCACCATCAGACACGGTCCTTCGCAGGGGTTCCGTGCAGCAGGTTTTCACCCGTCCTTGCACATCCAAATTTTTCTAACTTTGCCACGAGGAGAAATCGAGTATAAAAAGATTAAAATGTCCACATCAGCTCATGTCCGTGCGGCCGTTTGCCAGGAGTTCAACGCCATCTGGCTTTCTTTGTATTCCTTTAAAGATTAATTATGTAATGGCGGGTCTCCTCGTACAAGCTGTCTTCAAAACAAGCATCCACTTTGTTATCTTCTTCTTCTTTTTTTTTGGCAAACCAGCTAGAGGTGCATATACGCCAACAACTGGACTGGAGTGTGGAACGATACTGTAGCATGTGCAATCGGCACGCTTCCTATGCGTACAGTCTGCATGGTTAAAAATTTTGGGCAGAAATGGGTCGATGACGACATTTATGTCATGCAGACCAAAACTGACCCTCGCAGACATGCGGAAAGTATGAATATGCCTTAAGCATGTTAGCACGCTGATATTAGCGTTCAACTCAAAGCACTGCTGTGTGTATGTACAGCCTCACAGAATAGCTAGCATGGCTGTAGACTCTTAGCCTTGTTTCATCTACAAGTGGTCATTGACCTCTGAAAAGACATGACAAGTTCTACACATGACAAACAGCTGTCATGCTCAGCATATTATACTGATAGTATCATTATTTAGGACATATATTGCTTTATTACGACTTCCTCTTTGCTCTAATTTGCTCGGCTATTCCTGCATCTGAAAGTTTGCTTTCTAAATTAAAACAATTATCAGTTTTTGCATCAAATCGTCATATTCCATTACAGTACATCAGTGACAGTATGTGTTTCTGACTGACTCTAAACTGAGAAGTGTGTGTGTGAGCTGTCTGTATGCCTCCACACACACAAGGTATGAGGATATTTTAGTAGCCAAGTGCGTCAGACAGAGCTTGAGCTCGGTCTGTGTGATTGACTGTATGAGCTGCTGGCCAAATGTCTCCGCTTTTTCCCTTGAGCTGGGGGAGAAAAGTGTTATTTCTTCAAAAGCCCCATTTGAGAAACCCCGCAAGCCTGTAATTGCTAAGGAAAAGGCCGGACAACCTGCCAAGCCAAACACTTGAGAGGGAATTTGAAATATTGTAAACAGTAGAGTAACCCACTCACTGTCGAGACCGAGACCAGAGGGGAGACGTGGGGGTGTCGGAGGGACGGAGGGTGCGTTGCAGATGAAACATAGTGTGTGAGAGAGAAATGCTTACAGATTTATACGCACCGACGATGACAACAGCTCACCATATCCTTTGAAGCTCCACCAGGAGAGGTACCTCTATTAACTAAAAAAATAAAAAGTTCTTCTTCTGCAAACTCAAAATGCAGATGTTTGAGGATCACGCCTTTAATGCAAAACCTGCCACAACTTCAAAAACTCTTCATCCCTTCATTGGAGTTGTCAATTCAGCGACACCTCCCCCCCTCCACACACACTTTTTGAGCAGTGAATGTAGTTTATGATCACCACTAACCTCTTTTATGCGTTGACACAATATTTTTCTTGTGCTGTCAAATAAAAGCGGGGGATTATTATTCTAGCGCGACCCCATTTTCCCGTCTTAATGACCCGAGCTATGCTCTCCCGGAGTAGGAACCATTAAAACCCAGTTTGGGTTCAGTGCAACTCTGCAGTTCTGTCGGCTTATTTTTCCCCTCCTCCTCCCTGCTTTCCTCACTCGCTTTTTTTTTTTTTTTTTCACCTTCCCCTTTTAAAAACCCAAAATCCCCCGACACCAATTAGAAGGCAAAAACGGAAATCTTCGACCAAACATGACATTTACAGGCTAGAACTCAAGACTTTTAACAGCTCCCCCCCACCCTTTGCTCTCAGACACATATTATGCACTAGCTCACGTGCAACACACACACACCCACACACACACACATTGCTGCAACTGCTATCAAAATGCCAAATCGCTGCATCTTTATGAGTTATATCCTCATGTTCAGCCTCACTGTTTGATGTTTAGAAAGAGTTGGTGACCTACAAGAAAAGGTTGCATGGTTTCATGAACCCAAAGTAACACCTCTTAATTCATTTCTCAACCTGTCAGCAGATGAATTCTCCTTTCACTCATTGCATCTCATGTCAGACCAGACCGCCACCCTCAGCGTCGATCCGTGTCAGTCTCCACAAAATTACATCTACATGTGTCTGTATGGCTGCGCTCTAACCAGACTGGACCACAGCATTAAATAAGATGGAAACACATCATTAACTCAGGTCCCCCTCCTCTTTCCTCCCTCCGTTCTCCTCCCCAAACCCAGGACTACAGAGCGTACACAAAAACAGTTGGGTAATTACTGATAATTAAATCAATTACAGGCAGTCTCTGCCTTGCCAGCTCTGGATGGCGGCAGCCGTGTCAGGGCACTCCAAATATTTGAACAGCACAATCCAAATATTCTCTGAGAGCTGTTTTTCGCTCGGAGCAAATCGTCCGCCAGCCTCGCTCTGACAGCAGCCAGTCGGCGTGGCCGTGTGGGCAGCAGTGCCAGCAGGCCGCAAAGGCCCTGATGAGCTTCAGCATTAATGACAAGGTGATTAGTCAGCTTTTCCTTCCTGCGGAAGAGCCTCTGCAATTTCATCCCAATCATAGTTTGCTTTGAAAGACTTTTGGATGACTGTAAAAAAAAAATTGCGGGGGCAATTAAATTGTTTTAACTCTTTTTTTCTCCTCCAGATTACTATCTGGTGCTCTTGCGGTCATGGTTGACAGAAAAGAGATAAAACGGACCATTTACTGCCTCCTTTGGGGGTGGGCTCAGGCAGGGAGAGGGAGACGCTGCAGGCCTCTGCTTCTCCTTTTCAATGCTTGTGAGGGTCAAAATTTAACTTTTCACTTTAATTCAAAAATGTTCTCTTCTCAGTCAGAGAAGTAGTAGTATAAAATCACAAACTGTCTCAGAAACACTGCACCGCTTTTCTTTGGTATTGTCTTTAATTGCTATTTACAATAAAAAAAACCTGATTTATGGGAGTATAAAGACTCATTGATTTATGTTCTAACATGAGATGCAACAAGTCAAATTATTTTCTGTGGACTGCGGTGCCAGTGTAAGCAGCACTTTACTCTCCCACCAGGTTTTGTGTGGCATTATTAGCTGTGTGTGATGTGGAGCAGTGGAGTAAGGGAGCCAAGGGAGGTAGGGGGGGGGAGTTTATCAGATGCAGATTCGGTTGGTGAAGGCAGCAACAGTGGGGAGTGGCCACCAATGTCTCTGTGTGGTTTTGATAAAGATAGAGATTTATGCTCTTCCAGCATTTATGGGTCCGGGCCATTGTGGCGATGCCTACTCAGACCTGCCGCCACCTCTGTCTCGACAAGCATGGGGAGGGAGGGAGGCGGATATTGTTAAGGGCTCCCCTTCCTCGTACCCCACCTCTTCATCCCCCTACATCATGCCAACCGAGGGCCAAACAGCGATAGACTGGTGGCTCGGTCACATGCATACAATGACCCCGCTGATAAAGCATGGAGAGGTAAAGCTGTGACAGCTGCAGAGAGGATTTCCCCCGGGGTGTCTCTGTCAGACCGCTGTCTGTTTTACGGTTATCAGATCAAACACAGACATTAATATCAGGGTTAATCATGAAGGCCTCATTCACATTCATAGGTCAGGGTTGAAAGGGAAAATTAAACCTCAGATCTTGCACACCTCTTCTTCTGTGGATGAAGGGAATAAAAAAATGCTAATAAATCTGTATCCTTGAACATTATTTCCAAAATGATTCAACATTATTTCATCATACGGGTCAGCATAGGGACAACCCTAATTTAAAAAAAATAAATAAATGCAAGATCAAGTCGGTTAAATCGGAATGAAGCATTTCTGCTTAGCGGAAGCTCCTTCCACAGTAGACTGACATTTGTTGCAGATAGTCCACAGAGGCTTCAGTCGGAAGAGCGAGGGCGCAGAGGGCAAGAGGGGGAAGCAGTGCGCCGCTGCGCTTGTCCCCCCTGGCTTATTGAATTACCTAAATGAGCAGAGGAGACCAGGCTGGGGCTCTTAGTCGTTTGAAGTTTACAAATCATCCTGACTGCTCTGGGGCTCGGGGGGGGGGGGGGACGTCGCGAGGGAGGGAGCGGGTAGGGGGTGTCTTTTGATGCCTTAAATAAAAACATCAGGGAAACAAACAAACAAGGGAGAGAAAGGGGCTAAAGATGGAGACGGTGAAGAGGTGGTAAGGAAACACCATGCTACCCTTGGCAACTTGGGAATGGTGATGGTTGAGAAACCACTTCCTGTGTATGATGGGAAAATTGCATAAGTTCACTGTTGGTGTCTGGACAGACTGAGGTTGTGTGCGTGTGTGTGAGAAAATACAGGGTAAGTTAACTGTGGGTGCTGCTCCATGTGCAAGCAGAGTTTGTCTTAAAGGACCAGTGTTTACTAAGAATCAATGTGTTTTTGTTACCTTAGAATGAGCCGTTTATATCTACATAGGGAGCGGGTCCTCTTCACGGAGCCATATTGCACCATATTGCACCGCCATGTTTCTACAGTAGCCAAGAACGGACAAACCCAACTCTTGTCCTGTTTTGGCTGGAGTCGATAACGTTACTCGCTGCCGTCGCCGTTGCTCTCTCTCTCTTGCTTCACCACTCACTTCCCACATACACACACATTCTACGCACTGGCTCTGCTCCAGATGACCTACGCTACTCTTACAACAACTGGCTCTAGAGGGCGCCATTTGCGTTTTTGCGTCAGCCACCGTAGTTCTTCTACACACTTCGCACGCAGGAGAGGCTTCAGTCGGTTGCAATCTGCAACCTCACCGCTAGATACCTCCAGATCCTACACACTGGACCTTTAAAGGAATAGTTTGAAATTTTGGGAAATATGCTTATCCCATTCTTGCTGTAAGTTAGATGAGAAGCTTGATACCACTCTCACGTGAGAACGGTGAAGCTACATCCAGCAGCCAGTTAGCTTAGCTTTGCATGAAGACTGGAAACAAGGGGAAACAGCTCGCCTGGCTCTGTCCAAAGGTGACAGCTTACCAGCACTTCTAAAGCTCACAGATTAACATGTTATAACTTGTTTGCTCGTCCAATTTAAAAAAACTAAGAAAAACATTGTGGTTTCACAGTGGGTTATGTGCCAGAGTTTTTGCCGGGTGCAGTGGCATTCTGGGGTCTCGGCTGGTTGCCTGGCAACCTCACGGTGAGGACACCAACCCAGCCGGCTGAATTTGTTATCTTTGAAAGACCCAGGCCAAAGAACGTATATTGCCAAGAAGTGAAAGCCAATTGTTCGCTCCATTGCAACATCAGCACCCAGCAGCAAAGCTACGCCTCCGCCATTTAGGACTGAAAGCGACTACCAGACGCCAGTAAAACATCTGTTTAAAAAGTGCCATACGAAATTAAAACTAAATTATTTATATTCTGTTGTAAAAAAAACCCACTGCAGTTTCATCTCTCTGCTTCTATACTCTTTGGCCAGGCTATCAGTTTTCCTGTTTCCAGCTTTTATGCTAAGCTAAGTTAGCTGCTGGCATCATGTTTACAGCACACACATGAGAGTGGTATCAATCTTCTCATCTCACTCTCAGCAAGAATGCCAATAAAAATATTTCCCAAATTGTCAAACCATTCATGTAATGTATATAGGAATTTGTTTTGTTGTTGCTTTTCCTCCCTGCACATTTGTAACTTCACTTTGTTATATCCCGGTCTTGAGTCTAAGTTATGTTTTTCTTGTTTTTCTTGTTTCCAGTCTTAATTAATACAGTTATAGTCACCTTTGTCTCTCGTTTCAGATACCTCACTTCCTGCCCTTGTGTGTTTCCCACCTGTGTGATTACTTATCCCGCCCTGATGAGCTTCACCTGTCCCTAATCACCCTTCCTCCCTTGTGTATTTAGTCTGTGTGCTCCCCTTTGTCTGTGCCAGTTCGTCTTTACTGTTATAGCGATCATTTTCCCAGTTTATTCCTACACTGTTAATGACCTTGCTCCTGGATTTTTGACCATTTCCTGCTGGTTGCCAGTGTATTCCTGAGACACTGAAATAACTGGTGAGAAATTGCTTTGTTCTCATCATCAGTAGACTGTAGAGACCTTTGCTCTGACATTTATTTTCAAACATTTGGTTAATTTGTACAGAAACAGATGGGAAGAAATTCTGTGCTTCATTTCTAGCCTCCAGTCTGAAAACTCACTTTCAAAACAGAGCACCATAAAAAGCTCACATGACATTTTGTTGTTGTTTTTTTATTCTGGTATCGGTTAAAAAATAGAAAATCATCAGATTCAGCGTTTTCATATAAAAGTGTAACTTTCAAGTTATTTTTTTCCCCCTAACAACGCAGACCACTTTGATTCTTCTATGAAGATCAATCAATAATTGATTGTGTCTGGACATGATGGAGGAAAGACAGCATGTTGTTAGTACAATCAGGGGCCTTTTCCAAGCCATTAAGTGGAACTAATTAATTATGGCATGGAAATGCGTTAAAATGTCTCTCTCCCACTGAAGACAACATCCACTTTCAGAATGGAAAAGCCTGAAATGCAATTAGTTACATAATCATGGCAAAATAAGGTTGACTTGATTCAAACCACATTGTTCACATCGCATGTCCCCACTTCCCATTTCCATTCCTCAAAGCACCCGTAACACAGTATTTTGTTTTCAAAAGATATTTACCGTTCTCTTTGGCCTTTCCCATTTGCAGATGATTTTTCAGATTCATGAGGCCGGCTCATTTATGTAAAACACATGCACACACGCTGAAAAAAATGACAATGGGGGAAAAAGTGAATTCAGCATACAGATTACCAGGAACTCAATCAACAACTGTCTGGGGGATGATAGGAATCCATTTCAACTTCTTGACCCGTTGGCTCCGTGTCTCTGTGACCACGCGACTCCGCTCTAATTGGACGACACAATGTCTGGGAGTTGTGAGGCTGGACAGAACTCACGGCAAATTACCGCTCACTTCCTGTTCAATCTGAGCGGGCACTCGAGCCGTCAGGGGAGCTGTTGGACTTTGAAAAGTGTTTGCTTAGCTTGGCATCTCCGGTAACCGTGACCCCCGTTGTAATGAAGAATAATTTAGCAGTTTGGAAAGTTCATTTTTGTGCATGCCTTATTTACAACAGCAACATCCCAACGGTGCGTGGAGCAGATCCAGTAATGTGAACGGGTAAATGGCACTTATGAGAGTTAGTCCTGAAATGGTTCAACAGGAAAAGAAACATTTAAAATGTTAAATGTTCCTCTCTTTACATTAAATATATGCTATAATTGTGCGGCACTGTAAGTACAATGAAGAGGAAAATGTTTTTATTACAATGAGGATTTTCATTACACGACTATCATGGCCAAAAGAAGTCACAATAACGATATTATCGCGATATTTATAGAATATTTGAAAATATTAATAAAATAATAACAATGCTATCAGTCAAATTCATCTTTAACTTTGTTTATTGTGAATTTTGTCTCTTTTTTGGCAAATGAATTACACTCAAAATATGAGTGTATAGGGAGGTGGAGAGAGAGTCTGTAACCATAACTATATGCATAAAATGATTTAAGAGGAGTTGGATTATCTACACAATATTATTATATGTGTATTATTAACATGATATCAATATTTCATTTTTCAAATATCACGGTTATCGTCAATACACTCCAAATTAAAATGCATTTTATTCATTTATTTGTTATTTTTTTCAGTTATGGGTGTGTTGACGATAATCGTAATATTTAAAAATGAAATATTGATATCATGTTAATAATGCATATATAATATCGTCAATTATCGTCAATACACCCCAAATTACAATGCATTTGATTCATTTATTTGTTATTTTTTTAGTTAGGGGTGTATTGACAATAATCGTGATATTTAAAAAGTGAAATGTTGATATCATGCTAACAATACATATATGATATTGTCAATTATCGTCAATACACCCCCTAACTACAAGGCATTTGATTCATTTGTTTTTTAATTTTTTTTAGTTATATAGATAATAAGTGGGGAAATGAAACTGACATATTGTTGGTCTAGTTGAAGCTAATTTGCAGCCTCCATCTCTGATTTGGCTTTGTAAATTTGGGGTAAAACAGCAAAAACAATGAATGAAACAGATTCAATATTTAAAAAGAAGAAAACAAACTATGTATATGTGTATTTATGTGTGTGATCATGACCGTGTATATGTGCTTATGAGAGTTTCAAAATGAAATTTTTAAATTTTTGAAATTCTCCATTAAATTATACAAGGTAAGTTATAAGCTGCAAGTCTTTTATTGTGAAACTAAACATAAGTGCATCATTTAAAGTAGGTAATGGACATTTATAAAATGTACAGACGTATCTCTCAGTCTGTATTTTTGTTCTTGTGTCCGTGTCACCAGGTTGGCTCCAGCAGGCTCCGTGTCTCCGTGCTGCTGCCTGGTGAAAGCAGCGTCCAGTGGAGGAGGATTGGTAGTGACATCTGGCAGTTTGATAAAGTGGATTTGGTTTCTTAGGGGCAATTCCAGGCTACTCTCCCCGGGCGCCAGGCCTACTCTGGTTAGTATATGACTTACATGTGTAGGCTGCTGAGAGGGAGGACTGCCGTGTGTGTGTGTGTGTGTGAGGGAGAGTGTCAGTATGTACAGTATACAGTAAGCAGGTAGTGTGTGTGTGTGTTTGTGTGTGTGTGCGGTTTGGTATATTGAGCAGAGGGGAAGCGGTTAGTTCAAATGGAAAACAGCAGTCTCTCCACCATTTACATTAATGCAAGCCTTTCATCACCAGCTCCCCTAAAGCATGGCCTCTCTCCTTCTAATTTACTTTAAACACACACATTAGTCTCATCAATAAACGCTAATGGCTCTTTATGAAACAGAGGTCTATTTCCCATTTTTCAAATGAGGGCCCTGTGTCCCTGCAAGCCTGCGAGTCCGATTTAATCCATCGTCGAGATGGCTGATCTGTCCTTCCATAACATCTTCCGCCGCCGCCGCAAAGTGAAGACAACAAACAACATGCAGGCATGTCCAAATATAGAGGCCCACGCTCGCTAACATGTAGCCGCTCACAACACATGGTACGCATACCACCGTCTAATAGCACTTCTTTAAGGCTAGTTCCTCTTGTCAACTTGCATAAAATGCAAAAAGGTTGGCTTTATTTTCTGAGAAACCGGAGTTTTAAAGGGTTCTTTCCATATTTTCACATTGTATTAATATGATACATAAACAAAAGCCCAAGTTACCGTCATGACTGCTGACATGAAGCGGCTTTTTAGGTTTTTGTCTAAATGGATAAGAGGGCTTTTGTACCAGAGCCAGAAGAGCTAAGCAGATAATTTGGAAGATGAAAGCACTTCTGAAAACGATCTTTCAATGCAGCATTCAACAAAACAATATTTACAGAGAGGAATCTGTAGTCTCCGAGGAGCAGAGAAGAGAGAAAATACTGGCACCAAAATAACAGCAACTGATTTAAATTGCAAAACATCCACAGGAATGTCTCTTTTTTTTGCCATATTTTGTTCTTTATGTGGCTTGAAAACTGAATGATCATCTCCGCATCTGTCCCGAGCAACTGATTTATGGACATGTTGTGGGTTCCGAGGTTTGCTTTAGGATCGGGCCACATGAAAGCCGAGGTGAAGGTCAATAGCGCGGGCCTACTGCGGCTATGAAAACATCATGGGTGTTTTTCTCGCCAGGGCTCACACGAACACGCTGGGTTGAGGGACAGACCACGCATTCTGCAGTGCCACCATCAAACGGAGAGTTCGCCCAAAAATTTAAATAGGATTTTTCATCACCAGGCAATTTCACGTGCACCTTAACGCAGAAATACAATCCGCGGCGTGACTGTGTGTCTTTCACACTGTGTACATGCTGAAGAGGCTGATCTCATATCTTATCAGTCATTGCATCTTTATCTCAACATTATGTGTTATGTTATATATATATATTGTAGCCTACCATTTGATTATTATCACTGATGTATGAAAATGTATTTATATGCAGCATACATAAATATAACACAACATTATACTTCATGCTGGGTTTTATTATTGCAATGTTAAAAATCTTAATCTACAAAGTAACTAATAACTTTAGCTGACCGCGTTAGACTTTTGTTAGTGCATGTGAGTGCACCCCACTGAGTAGCTCACAGCCGCCGCTCTGCACTGCTCTCATACGGTGGTCACAGCTGATAATGCCATCCTGACTGACGGCGTCGTCATGGAAGCGTAGCGCCCACCCTCTGTTCCCCTCCAGGTTAACACTGTTAGCTCTGTCAGCACTGTTGCCGTTGTTTTCACTGTTAGCGCTGCAAGCTGCCGGCTCAGCCGTCGCCATGTTGAGAGCCGTGCAGAGTCAATAGAAATGCTCCCAATCTCGCATTTAGCACCTTTATAGCTAGAGTTGGTAATCTTCTCTGAAAACATATTTTGTTATATTTGTTGAAATGCTCTGACAAAAAAGGAGAGATTCTTCCACAATCTGCTAGCTTGACAGCTGTGAGTATTAACAATAGCCATGTTCGTTGTTTACGTTCATAATGATAATGGTGGGGGAATGACTTTGGAGGGAGGCCTGAACAGACGGACTGTCTGTGTTGCTGACCTCTGGAGCTAGTGCTGCTACAGTAGCTACTTTCATTTGAAAAGAGTTGGCAACACTGGGCTCGGTTTTTCGGTTGGATACTTTTTAAAATCTAGCATACTCTTGCTAGTTCCTCAACATTACCAACCCTAGCTTTAAGGAATAAGTAACAATATAGCCCTGCATTCAAACTCTAACTTGAGTAAAAGTACAGAAGTATTATCAGCTAAATGTAGGCTACTTAAAGAATCCAAAGTTAAAGTACTCCTGTTAGTGCAAAGTAACTTCAGCTGTCAGATAAATGTAGTGCAGTAAAAATAACATATTTCCACTGAAATGTATTGGAGTAAGAGTAAAGTAGCATTAAGTGGAAATAGTTTGTACAGGTACTTGTGCTCAAGTGCTGTACTTGAGTAAATGAAGTCACTTACCTCCACTGTAAGGGAATCTACTGTATGTTCACTGAGTAGATATTCATCATGAGGGAGAAACGTGAATCTGCAATTATTTTTACATTAGTGACTGACAATCAATCGTTAGTCTCTGTGAAAAATAAATAAATCATCAAATACTTTAAAAGCACGATCACATTGTCAACTACAATATCTTTCAGGACATTAATCTGTTTAAATGTTTCAAGTAGACAAAGACTGCCACAAGGTTTAGGTTTGAAAAACAGCTTGGACATTATCAATGTCAAGCTATTTTCACTTTAACTGCTCTGTGTTCATAGTGCGTAGCCAATCTGACCAGTAACACTGCCCATTCAAGATCGTACGCCTTCTCTATGTTTCCGTGCACAATGACAAAAATGTGTTGAATTTGAAGTTCCCTTTGAAAAGACTCAAAAGTTTTAAGTTGAAAGAATGACACAATATAACTGTGTGACTGATAAGATATATGTACAGTTACAGAGAAATGAACAGAGTTTACGTCCTAGACAGTTTTTGGAGTAAAGTAAAATCTTTAAGTAAAATTTCTTTCATCTCCCGTCCTCTCCCCTTTAAATTATATCTGTTTTAATCACTCCTCCATCTCTCTCAGTTCCTACCTCTCTCTGTCTCTCTGTCTCTTCTCAGGAGGGAAAGGATCCAGTCGGGCCTTACCTCACCCGTGGCATTGGAGGGGGAATTACAGGGCTTAGTTCTCTCAACTTGACCCCGCTCCTAATTACTTGTCGGATAAGTCTTTTGGCTCCTAGCGGAGTGTTGTCCTAACCTCCACTTGTCTGCTGTGTGTCCAAACATGGAGAAAGGAAAACACGCTCCAGTGTACCGGGGGGCTTAGCCTCAACGCCGCGTTCTCACAGAGCCAAACGCCCCACCGCATGCAGGCTCCCAGGGACCCACACAGGTTAGACTGCAGCTTACCTCTGTTTCTTCTACTACTGGGGATGAATGAGTGGTGGGAAAAGGACTAAATAGGATGGAGTTGAACTTATAAATGTAGCAATAAGGGTTTTCACCTCAGTTTCTTTGCTCCCACAGCTAAAAATTCAACCATATGTCCCTCTTTGAAGCAGAATAAAGAAGCAAAAACTGAAGCACCATTCTCCTTTTAAAAAAACAGCAAGAGGCAGCAGTAAGTGGAGGCAACCTGCAGCAAATTTGTCTTCGTCAGACCATATTGTCTCAGACATTTCAAAACCTTCTTTGGCAGCCTCCCCTGTAATCATGGCCCCATCAAAGACAATGATCAGTGCAACAACTTAGTGTGTAATAGACGCTAATGATGGATAATAACACCGGTACACAGAGAGAGAGAGACGACTCATCACGATCGGCTCTTTTAAGCGTTTCTGATGTGACTTTACACTCGGCAGAAACGTGTTGCGTTTTGTTCTTTTATAAGAGTAATTTATATCAGGGATGGTTGACTGAGAGACACTTTTAATTCCTCCTCTATGCAGTGAGTCACACAGCGCTTTCTACTTGAATTAGCACACTAACAAGCAACATTCATGATTAAATAAAGATGAGAATCATTTTTTTATCAAAAGAGAAAGTTAATGTCCAACATCCTCTTTGTTTGGTTACTGATCATATCTCCTCAACTCATCCCTCCGCCCTCTGCTCTAACCCTGGGAAAGCGCCCTCTGAGATTACCAAACTTTAAATCATAACTCGAAACAGGGATTATCGAGCTCAGAGATTAGCTTTTAAATGAGAGCTCCCCAAACATTTTAAGGTATGTCATCAGTTCCTTCTAAATTACAGAGCGATAAGGAACTCCGGTGGAAGAGGGCAATCCTCCAGGGACCGAATAAGTTAAAGGAGGGGAGTTTATTCCATTATTGTCTAATAGCTTCCATAACCATCACCCTTTACCCCCAATAAAGTCTCATTGGCCTGAGGATTGAGTCTGGATTACATGGTAGCTCTGTTAATAATGTCAAACACATGAAGAGACCTGACCCCGAAACTCACCCATCACCACGGCGGGCAGAAGGTTAGCCTTTTCACCCACCGGAGTGTTAAGTGAACTGTGATAATGTGGGAATATAAATAGCATAAGGATGTAAAAAAAAAAAACAGTATGATGCGTCAATAATATGTCATGCACAGGGTGTGAAACATGTATTTACGACATGTTATTTTAGAGCGTAATTTGCGGCTTTGAGAGGAGCCGTTAAAACAGAGACAAGACATGAAGAAAGAACAGCCTCTGCCTTTTTCTTGTGCGTGTGTTTCGTGTGTGTGTGTTTGTGTGTGTGTGTGTATGCATGTGTGTGTGTGTGCGCGCATACCTCAGTTTGTAGGCTGCAGCACTGTACGGCTTCCTCCCCCCTCTCCTCCCCGGGGCTGCACTGAGAGGCTGGTGCCAGAGAGTCTCACCTAGTCAGGTTAGCCTGGGAACATACTCATACTACAGGCATTTCTTACACTCACTCACACACACACACCTACACACACACACACACACACACACACACACATACGCATGTCTGCATGCACACAGCGCTTCCCACATCATAAGCTAATGAGCCATTATATTGTCATTAGTGTTTTATTTGCACCACCCTGTCTCTCAACAATCTGTCACACTGTTCACATGGCGATGACTCAGAAACTAAACAGTTGTTGCGGATTTGAGTGTGTGTGTGTACGTGTGTGTGATTCCACTCTGATGTGCACACACACTTCCGTGCAGGTCTTCATGCCGCACGTGTATTGTCATGTTTTTTTGTGTGTGATTGAGTGCTTTTTTTTCCGTCCATGTTCTTGACATGTAATCCATTTCCATTTGTCAAAAACAGACAAAATGTGAATCCATCACGACGTCCACTGTGACTCCAGCTTCATGATGATGATGATGATGATGATGATGTTCCCCGCGGGGGCCTCAGGAGCCACACATGATGTAAGTAGACTTGAAATTTGTTTGGGGATAACGTCTACTGTGTAAAGCGTGTGTTTATGTGCATAGCACGTCATTATCTTCGCATCTTGATTAGATTTCCCAACGCTTTCTCATATTTGTACACCTTAATAAGAGAATAGGATGGCAGGACCACCCAAACAGAGCAATCACACATGTAGAAGAAGAGAAGGGATGCTCATTATGTGGCAGACAGTTTGACGCTCTTTCTTTTTGCGTGGTCTCTCAGTTTGCACTGAGAAGATCTAGAAGATGATGAATGGCTGTAAATACAGTACAAGTTTGATGGTTTGGCAGTAACTTCAGGCATCCTATTTGTCTCACAAGCTGAGTAATGTGATTTGTCTTCTCACACAAGAGTTCACAATGATTTGAACATCTGTCAACATCATTAATTTATCACGACGCCGCCTCTGTTTGCTTCCAAACAATCCCACACTTTTAAGGTGTGACTTTAGGAGTTAACACTTCTTGTCAAAACAAACAAATGAAACCACAACTTGGAGCAGAGTGATTATGAGAGTGGAGGGGAGGGGAGGAGGGCGCAGAGAGCCGGACTCACGGCGAGCAGACGGGCTCTCCCCAGCGTTCGCTGTGAGGAATGCAGCCTCTCTGCACACTGCTGACAACAGCACTCAGTATAAGCTCGATTCCTCCCGCACGCCAAGACACACATCAGTGTTCATTTTTGTTGAGATTGATTTAATCTAAGCGCCAACTTTACACGCAAGAATAACCAGTTAGCTGATATGATGAGAACAGCCACACCAGCATGTAGTGATGATTTATATGGAGCATTTAAAGAGCAGGCAAACATGGTATTAACTTGCTGAAAAAGGTTGCTCAACATTTTGAAGCATGCCTCATAAAAACTACAGCTTGTATGAGTTCCCATCGCCCCTTGGCACGGATACGCCAAAGTCCTCTGCTGGGATCCCGTTTCAACATTCAGACTGAGCTACATTAACCACTAATATATCTATAAAACCCTCTAAGGCCTAAAATAGATGAGATTTACATTTCTTTTGTGTCGTTTTTCATATAAAAACTGCTGTGATTTCTTTTCATAGCATAATTCAACTCAAATGCAAAACTGTGTAAAACGTTGGTCCGTAGAACTGAATGATTGTTGAAATGAACATTTATTTGTAATAACTGTCACTGCCCCAGAGCTGAGTTCAAGTTTTAGTTTTACAGTTTTAATGTACAGGTTAACACAGGGTCAACGGTGCAATGAAATGTATAGGATGAGAGAACGGGTCAGCTCAGCACTAAAAGCAATATATAAGATTATATCAAATCTATGGCTGTCAATCGATTAAAATATTGAATCGTGATTAATCGCACATTTTTTAATCTTTTCAAAATGTACCTTAAATGGAGATTTTTAAAGTATTTAATACTCTTATCAACATGTGAGTGGACAAATGTGCTGCTTTATGCAAATATATGTATATATTTATTATTGTAAATCAATTAACAACACAAAACAATGACAAATATTGTCCAGAAACCCTCACAGGTACTGCATTTAGCATAACAAATATGCTCAAATCATAACATGGCAAACTCAAGCCCAACAGGCGACAACAGCTGTCAGTGTGTCAGTGTGCTGACTTGACTATGACTTGCCACAAACTACATGTGATTATCATAAAGTGGGCATGTCTGTAAAGGGGAGACTCGTGGGTACCCATAGAACCCATTTTCATTCACATATCTTGAGGTCAGAGGTCAAGGGACCCCTTAGAAAATGGCCATAACAGTTTTTCCTCACCAAAATTTAGCACAAGGTTAGAGCGTTATTTGACCTCCTTCGCAACAAGCTAGTATGGCATGGTTGGTACCAATGGATTTCTTAGGTTTTCTAGATTCATACGATACCAGTATCTTCACTCTGACTTTAAAACTCCAATTAGTGGCATTAAAACAAATTAACTTTGACAGCCCTATATCTATAAAATCTTCTAAGGCCTAAAAAAGATGATATTTTGATTTGTTTGTGTCATTTTTCATATCTGTATAAAAACTGCAGAGATTTTGTTTCGTGGTATAATAACATTGGTTCTGAGAATTGAATGATAATTACCGTCTCTGTCACAGAGCCGAGATAAATCCTGGCATGATTTTGGTTTTTGTGTGGCGTTACATGCGGCTAATCCTCCTGAGTTGTCAGGGAGTGACTCAGCATTGATTAAGCAACAAAGTAATAATGCTCCTTTCGTGCCGACAGGCCACTTTCTCTGCTCACGATGCTTTTATTTCCTCTAAACCTTTGTCCTGCCCTCTCAAATCCGCATAAGATATTACTCAGTGTTTCTTTTGTGACAATACTAAAGCAATAATTACAAGACCAACGCAGCACTTTTCGTCATTAAAGTGCGGCTGTGATGAATGCGCTGAATTGGAGTTCAGCCTTTAATTACCTTTGAGTGATTGCTCTCCTCGAACAAAGCACACTGTTGCTGTTAAGGAGGGCATAATTAAATAGCAATTCTAATTACAAAAAGCAGCGCGTGTGATTGTGTTGTGCCCTCTTGAAAAGGGTTCATTGGGGAGAGTCAGCGTGTATAACAAATCCCAGGAAGCATTTATGAACACAGTATATATTTAGCTCCATTCAAAGTTGGCCCGGCTCTCACAGCTTGCACCCCGGTGAGTCAGAGTTTCAACATCACCTGAAGAAAACTTGGCACGGTGACTCAGCAAAGCGATGGAAAATTAAAAGGCCAGTTAGTGCCTATGGGTGAGAAACAATTATGGGTTTGTGTTCATTACAATGGTGTACAAAGGGAATGAAAATTCCTAAGCTAAGTGTTTTACCATCAAAATGCCAAGAGTGAAATGAATGTAATTAAGCTCACAAATACCTCCGGCTTTTGTAACAAAGCTGTTTTACTGCCTTTAGCAGCATGTGAGTGCTTTGCTTAACAGTAAGTGGTCGATACAAGAGCTTTTGGCTGGGAATGACTCTGGAATCATTCATGCACAATACAACATGTCATTGTATCGTGTTGCATATTTGTTTACCAGCCCAGAGATATTGATGATTTAATGATTTTAAGTCTCCATAAACAGAAGATTTGTGATCACGCAGCTCTTCCATTAAACAGCACAGTGTCACAGTTTCCTTCATCATGTCTTTTTCTCTCAACAGAATATTAGAAAAACAACCATGTTAATAACTAAATGTGGAGTTGCCCATATTATTGGTATGGAGGCGATGCAGAAAATAATAAATTAAGAATAGAGAAATAAAATAAATAAAGATTAAATTTAAAAAATAGATTTTTGAGCTTTGACTAAATTGAAATATCATGTAAAAACTCAGTATCAGAAGTTATCCCCAATATTTTGTACATCATGAAAGCTGAATATGCTGCCAGCTTTCATGACTTCAACATCAGTAAAATCATCTCAACTCAGATCCAAAAGGGACCTATTATGCTTTTGTGCTTTTTCCCTTTCCTTAGTGTGTTATATTGTTTTTATGTGCATGTAAAAGGTCTGCAAAGTTACAAAACCGCCAAAGGGAGGTACTCTCCCTCACAGAAACACTGCTCCTGAACTGCCTGCAACGCCTTACTTGAGGTCCCGCCTTTTCTTCCGTAACGTGGTGATGTCACCAAGCAATACATATGCATAATGGCTAGTTTGGCATGCCCTCAAACAAAGCTAGTTAGAGCAGAGCTGGAGAGAGAGTCTGTAACCATAACTGTATATGATTTAAGAGGCGCTGGATTATTTACACAATATTATCTTGTGTATTGTTAACATGATATCAGTATTTCATTTTTAAATATCACGGTTATCATCAATACCGGTATATCGCGACACCCTTATAGTCTTGAGTGTAATTTATTAAATAAAGTGAACTATTATGAATCAAAAAATGGAGGAAGATAATAAATAACATACATTAACCTTTTCTAATCAACAGAAATAATAATGTGCTGAAACAGACTTAGTGAACTAGCTTTAAAAAGGTATCAAAATAGATGCAGCAGAACCGGAGATATCGTCTTTGTTTACTCCATGAATTCTTCTTCCTTCTCAAAACCTGCCGCTTACATTACCCACAATGCAATACGGATGTGTTATGCTAGTTGCAGCTAATGCAGCAGATTGTTTTCATTTTCAAACCTGTGGTCTTAAGACCCAACCGACGCTGACTCAGCTGACATCACTTGAGGCAAATTATCAGGCTTCACGCAACTCCCTCTGGAGCCACAAAGAGCTTTATACAACTTTTCCCACAATGCAATACAAGTTTCTCTTCTGTGAGGGGAATGAACAAGGGCCCTATAAATGGTCAGATATTATATAATACATATTTACAGAGGTGCATTAATATTCTCTAAAAAAAAAAACTTTTAAAGCTGAAAAACACTTCTGAATAACTTCAGAAATCCGAGACACCAGATTGTGACCCACGATAACGGAAGCTTTTTTTAATGTTCCCGAACAGTTGTTGCAGTATAAACATCATATGTTTGCACTGACTATGTTACACACACAGTTTGTTATGTCTGCTGGATATCAGGAGGTTACAATGAAAATAACGTGCTAGCGCCTACCATCCGTATCCCCCGCAGGATATTTGGACACAGTTTAAACTTTGCTGTTTAGGCCTCAGCACTCGTGTGAAAACAGCAACTGAATTTATGAAACAGTGAATGAAAATCTCAAGTAGCAGCGTGTGTGTTTGGGTGTGTGTAAGGCCCTTTTGTTTAGCGTGGGTGTGTGCTTGTTTGTGAAAATTACTGGGCATTTTGTATTTCCCTGACATGGAGTATTAATAAGCAGATGTCAGTAACGGTGAGGGGAAACCACTTGTGAGTTTAACAGGAACAACAGAAATCTCTGAGGCTATGAGCCTATTAGACGCAGCATGTTTTATTTCATGTGGACTTAATTCTATCAAACCCCACACTCGAGCATGCCCTCATATCTGAGCTCTACATTTTCCCTCAATTGGAAACATCTTCATTGAGATACATAAACATTTTAAAGGCCTATTTCGCCCCAACATTGGGGTCCATGCCTGAGATCTGATTTTCCTCTCTTTGATGTTACATTCATATTCTTCCTCCTCGCCGGCAACATGTGTCCCTCGTTACATCACGTCATGCCAACGAACAATCAGTTAGTCAAAACACATCTCGGGGCTCTGAGAGACGGGATGAGAAGAGCTAGCGAGGGGAAGAATGGCTAGAAACAGAAGGGACTGTCAGGAGGGTTATTAAAGCAGTAACAGATAGCTGCTCTCAGCGTCGCACGGCCAGCGGCTCCAGGGCCTCGCCCCTAGCACCTTCTCCTTGATGTTAGCACCGGGCCGCTCTGGGACCGGATCATTGAGTGACAGCTTCAATAAGGCTAATTACAGTGGGCTGCAGGGCCCAGTTATGTTGTCTGGCGACTCCACCCACTGTGGAGCCAGAGCGACTGTGTTAACTATGGTGTTAGACCAAGGTAGGCATCAGTCAGCCACCGCCGGACCTCACAGCAGTAAACACACACACACACACACACACACACACACACACACACACACACACACACACACACACATTCAGGCACAGAGGAATACACACTCTTCATCATCACACATGAACACACACTTTTAATAAAACAGACAAAAGTTGACCCTTGAAACACTTGATGACCCGAATATCCTGAGAATAATGATGGATAATAATGTGGGTTATGATACCAGCAGTAGTGGAATATAACTAGGTTCTGTGCTCGAGTGCAAATATACTTGCACTTTACTTGGGTATTTCGAATTCAGAGGGAAATATTGTACTTTTTACTCAACAGCTTTAGTTACCAGTTACATTAAATATTAAGATTCAACCGTCATGGCTAGAAGGTACAACACAAATTGCAAAACTCTCGCAAGATGGTTATGGTTCAGGCTGGTCTCGTACACTGTTAGTAGCTATACCTACGAAAAGTAATGCACTATAATTTGTGTGTATCCTACAAAATCAATTTGTGTGTAATTAACGTAATCAGAACCAGATAATATAAATAGCGTCAAACGCCATTTAGGGAGGAGGTTGGGGTGGATGGGTGGGTCAAAAAATACTGGAGTTTCACCCAGGAGACCGACGTTTGTGTCCCGCATGAATCTGGAAGTCAGTGTTGATTTATCTGTCACGTAACTGACATACTTCCGTAGTTATTTTAAGCCAAACCACGATCTCTTCCTAAAGCTGAGTCATTTTCATGCCTAAACCTAGGGAAGTTGTTTCCTGTGAAGACGGAAGTTTATTTTGAAAAGACTGTATGCATATAACGAGGGGAAATGGACACGTGGTGCTGGACATTTGTAGGAAAATGACCCAAAAAAGAGAATTAACTTTTTCGTAAGATATCATACGGACCGTTGTGTGAGAATACGTTGTAAGGTTAAGCATTGACCTCGAATAGTTAAGGTTAGGCATTGACCTCAAATAGTTAAGGTTAGGCATTGATCTCGAATAGTTAAGGTTAGGCATTGACCTTGAATAGTTAAGGTTAAGCATTGACCTTGAATAGTTAAGGTTAAGCATTGACCTCAAATAGTTAAGGTTAAGCATTGACCTTGAATAGTTAAGGTTAAGCATTGACCTCAAATAGTTAAGGTTAAGCATTGACCTCAAATAGTTAAGGTGAGGCATTGACCTTGAACAGTTAAGGTTAAGCATTGACCTTGAATAGTTAAGGTTAAGCATTGACCTCAAATAGTTAAGGTTAAGCATTGACCTTGAATGATTAAGGTAAGGCATTGACCTTGAATGGTTAAGGTTAGAATAGGTCGTTGGGCAGTGAGTCTCGTGAGAGCTTTTTGCAAGTTTTTGCACATTTTCAAAATTTGCAGGTTAGACATGACCAGATTCAACACACATAACTACAGAAGCTCTAAACGGACATGATTCAAACATTTTTTAATACTCTCATCTCTAGATCACGAGTTAAGTATGTCATTAACTCGAGAAAACAAGCTTCGTTATCTCGAGATAAGGAGATAATTAACTTGTTATCTTGAGAAAACAAAAGGTTGTTGTCTTTTATTAACTTATAATGTTTGGGTCAAATTAGCTGAAGGTAAATGCATTCAAACGGCCCAGATTGAGCTGACAGTGACGAACTTGGTGAAGTTAGCGGAAGGATTTTGTGTCTGTATAGTCAGAGATGTCTTTAACTCAAATGTATCAGTCATTATCAGGAATTATTCATTTAATTCTTTTTCCCAGCAACCAAAAAATCTAAGAATCAAAGAATTTCCCTCAACAATTTTGTGGTATTTTCTTTTTAATTTGTAAGGGACACATGTAACACGTTTTAAACTGCTTGTGAATATTATCCATTTAATCTTATTTCCATATATGTATTTTGTATGTATGCATGTTAACACCTTCTTTTGAAAACCGGACGTAGTCACACGTGTATATCCTTCCGCTAACTTCACCAAGTCTGTCACTGTCACTGTCAGCTCGATCTGGGCCGTTTGAATGCATTTACCGTCAGCTCATTTGACTCAAACATTATAAATAATAAAAGAAAACAACCTTTTGTTTTATCATGATAACAAGTTAATTATGACATTACCTATAGAGATAACAACATAAAAGAAAAAATGTTTGAATCATGTCCCTTTAGGGCTTCCGTACAAACATATGATGTGCTCATAAAATATGTTGTACTGTAATAGATGAACTTACCCAGCAGTGTTTATGCAACTGCTACTTATATATTAATGCATCAGTGGATCAATATAATATGTAATAGTATAACACTCAAAGGGGGCATTTATCTACATTTTGAGTACTTTTATTTTTTATATTTCCAATGCAGGACTTTTACTCGACTCCTGATGATGACCTTGTCTCAATTGATTTAATTGTGACGGCTTAATATAACGCTCATTAAGTATGTGGCTGTGTGAAACAGCACCTCTGCTCTTTTCCTGTGAATATCAAAGATTTATTTCATTAAAGTGAATACATTTTTTATGATTTTAACAGAGGTGGTCCACCTCTGCAATAAAACACTGTGGGAAATCCTGGATAAAACTCTGCCGCATTGAGGGAGAGTCAAACAGCTTTAGGTTGACGTTGGTATAGCAGTCGTTTTGCATGATCAGTGTGTGTTAAACACGCCAAAGTAAAGACTAAAGACTATCACAATGTTTACATATATACAGCATCCGAATGTCTTGGCTTTGGCATGTTTACAGTATGTTTACAGCCATGTCCCGTTGCTGTATTCAGACTTATCACTGATTTGCCATGCTACGACTTAGATACAACATTTTCTCAGATATGTTGTGACATTTTTAGGAGACAGAAAAAAACCTCTTTGGCTTTCCATATAGCCAGCAGCCAAACTGCTTCGCTTCCCATCAATTATAAATCAGGTGCCGTCTTGCCTGTTTATATGAAAACTGGAAATTATGCTTAATTAGAATTCTGCTTAATGACAGTCATTATGGTATATTGTAATTCATTATGGTGTATTGTAATTATTGGTTGGTCGTCACAATAACCACACCAGCATGATGTTTCATTTATCATTACAAGGAGTTTTAGTTTAATCAAGAACATGATGTTTTTCTGGTGCCGCGGTCGGACCACCTGAACCAGTCTGACTCCGTAGAGAGGATTTAAAAAGTTTTTTAAATGACATTCGGTCATACACAAAGCTGCAACTATGTCATCCATGAAAGTATTTCGTCAAGCTAACATGGGGTTTCTATGTGACACATCAGCAGTGAAGACGTTAGTCAGCCAACCTGGCAACCGCCAGCGGGCCAGTGATGTTTGTGAAGTGGGCAGGCCGGTGTGGGAGGCTCATTCCACACTGGTGCCAGGACTGTTTAGAGGCCTGTTGTGTCTGGACTCTCTCGGGTCACTTTAATATCAGCCCAAGGCCTTGAATCGGCCCCCATGTCGCTCCAGCGATTACAGGAGGATCCCTCTCATCTGTCTTCCTCCCTCACTCTGCTGCTCTTCCTCACTTTGCATTCTGTTTCTCCCTCATTTCAACATTAAACATAACACAAAGACACAATATTCTGCGCAAAATCCAATTTACTACGCCTCCAAAATGCTGCGTCTCTGCAGTTCCACTTCTCTTGAGTGAGAACTGTTAACCCCCCCGAGTCCATGATCGACCTTTTCAACCATCTCTCTCTTAACCCAGTGTTTACTCTATCGTTGATCTGCCAGTAAACCGAGTTCCTGTCTGTGTATTTGTGTTTAAGCGTATACAAGTCATCCCCGTGAGCTCGCGTGTATACAATAATGCTTTCAGGGGATTGGGCCCTGCGTTGGGCCTTTTAACTCCAGTCAGCGCTGCATCCTGATATCCCGGTGTGACTGGTTTGAGGGGGTAATTCACTCCACCAGAAACACAGGCTTTTAGAGGTTCCACATGTGTCTTGGCACCAGACAGAAGAGAGGCCCGTAGTTTTCATTAATTGTGGTAACATTCCTGTAGCGTTGTCAGGCAGTTTTATTAGTATTAGCTTTGCCCGCAGGCTGTCATTATGCCTCATTTAGAGCCCGAACCCTTCCCATGGCTGTCAGGTCTTAACTGTCTGAGAATATTGTTAACCACTAACAACTTAATCATTAAATTAATAACGTCAGTTTAATGCTACGGACTAATTGATCCAATCAGGCAATCTTAAAACACATCCCTTAATATATCATAGTGAAATTAATTTCAGATTTATAAAAATGTTTCTTATCCCAAATACCTACAAAACGTTGATTCCCAAATAGGAAAGAATTTAAAATCACCTCGCTGTTTTAGGGTTTTTATTTATTTATTTATTTAGGGTTTTTTGACAATTACCACAAATTGCAAATGAGGATTTAAAACCAAATTATGTGTACCTAATATGCTTATTTACAGAGATTGGAGTGACAAGAATATTTGCAGGTTTCCCTTGTCAAACATCCCAGAAGAAATGTCAAATGCTCCTTTAATCCCGGCAGCTCACTGGGTGGATTCATCGGAGCAATCATCCTAATAACAGTAAATCCACAATAATTGACATGTCAAAATTACTCGCAAAAATTGACTTTTTTTTTCCCTCCTTTGACACAGAACCTTTAAACAGGCCGAAATGATCCAGCAGGTTGAAAATGAGAAGCAGATTGATAGTTCCAGCAGGCATTAACCCCACCTCTGGTTTGATCTCCTCGGGTCAGGCCCGGCTACCGAAACAGTCGCGCTTCTGACTGGTTTGATCCGAGCCTGTTGACAAGGTCAGCTGTAACCGGCTGAGAGGTTGTCATGACTGACTGCAAAGCGCTCCTGGCTCATCGGTGCAATCATTTGTCAGCATGTCGTGTTTTAGGCGCGAGGCTTGGTTGAAAACAGGCCAAAAAAATTATTGAAAATGACATTTGATAGTCTTTTGTTGGCAAACAGAGCATTTTTATAATCCTCAACAAATTGTTTTTAGACATATTAGAAGTGGTTTAAGCATTTTAATTTATTGTTAAATACAAAAAATACTTTTACTTTGAAAATAAAATATGCAGTTCATTACTTTCATTTATTTTCTGATTTCTGAGATTCGACTTCTAGCCGACACCATGTGACTTATTCGAGCAAAGAAACGTGACTAGTTAGTGGTGCTTATTGTGTTCGTCTGGACATGATTTGTTAGCACCAATAAAAGCGGGCAGGAATTGTTTGTTTTTAATGACCATGTTATCCACCATGCAAGCATGAAATTTTATGTCTTTTTTCCACTGAGACCTCCAAAATCACCTCAGGATGAGATAATGAAACTGAAAATTACACTTTATTAGAAATAGATTTTGTTGTTTTAGTGTTTGAGCGAATGTTTGACTTTGATCAAGTGTGTTTATGTGCTCCTTGCATGCGAGCACATGCATGATCTGTTTGTTTGTTTGTTTATGTGAGATTTACAGCCACTTTGAGAAGAAACTCATGAAATCTTGACATCATTATGACTTGGTCAGAGGACAGCAAACTGCATGTACACATCATGCTGCTGTAAGTGGTTGCTAATTCACAATTTACCACTGTGTATATGTGTGTGTGTGTATATGTGTGTGTGTGTGTGTGTGTGTGTGTGTGTGTGAGAGAGAGAGCTCTCTGCTCGCCTGGTGGTTTGCCGTCTCTCCGCATGGAGCTGAGATGTGAGGAGTGAACGGGGAGCTCTGCTGCCATCCCACACTGCAGATCAAACACACACCAGGCGGCGCGAGGACGACAAACAGTCAAAACAGAACCTGATCTCGGGGGCAATTACCAGTGTTTGCTTAATCTTTGGAACGTGCTGTCGAAAACCAGGGTCAATGACGCTGCTTGACTCTCCCTTTTTAGCCGGGGCGAGAATAGGGATTATTACTCATTAGGGCTTCACAGTTTGGTGTTTGGAGATGTGGGGGTGGAGGGGGGGTCTCAAGGCATGATTACCCCCATGAAACACACAGGAGAAATAAGAGTGGGTTAACTTGAGTTTATGCGTACCCTAACCAAAAAGAAGTTTATTCAAGTGTGGTATTAGTATTCTTCTTTTAAACTTGAAATAAGAGAGTATACTTTCAGTTTATATACTACAGTTTATATAGATATATACTTAACAAAAGTATACTTGGTTTATACTGACAAGTATACAGAAAAGTCTAAGTATACTTGACTTATACTGATAAGTATACAGAAAAGTCTAAGTATACTTGGTTTATACTGACAAGTATACAGAAAAGTCTAAGTATACGTGGTTTATACTGACAAGTATACAGAAAAGTCTAAGTATACTTGGCTTATACTGATAAGTATACAGAAAAGTCTAAGTATACTTGGTTTATACTGACAAGTATACAGAAAAGTCTAAGTATACTTGGCTTATACTGATAAGTAAACAGAAAAGTTTAAGTATACTTGGCTTTTACTGACAAGTATACAGAAAAGTCTAAGTATACTTGGCTCATACTGACAAGTATACAGAAAAGTCTAAGTATGCTTGGCTTATAGGCCTATATTTGTACTTAATCTTTTGATCGAGGTATACTTAAGAAAAGTATAATTAAGTATTCTTGCCATATAGGCCTACAGAACAGTATACTTGACTTGTAGTTGTGTTTATTTTTTGATAGAGTAGCCTATTAAAGTGTGTGAAGGACAAAAAAGAAGAGATAAGGGGGTAGAAAAGGACAAAATATTGATTTAAATGGACAACAATTAAATCACATACATGGTTCAGTTACTTTTAAGGGCTTGTGTTGGTGAACTAAGTTGTGACACTGACACTGTTTCACCCTTTTTCGTCGTTAACCCGCTGGCGGTACTCTCCCAACGATTCTGTTACCTGCTCAGCATCATTAAAGCTATTTGAAACCTCAACCACCCACAGGCTCCAGCACCATACAATTAAGTTGGCGTGAGACCTGGGTTTGCTTCTCACTAATTCCACACCACGTTTAGATGACAGCCTCAAGGTTCCCCTTGGGGGTTATGTGAACGGCTTTATTGGATAGCTGAGGATTTATAATTACCCGAAGAAGTAATTGCAACTAATTCCACCCAGCCTTCGGGATATTACAAGTTAGGTATTTATCTGAAAGCTGTGGCGTTCAGTCTCTGTTTGCTTATAAAGAGGTGTGAATACAGGAAAGTTGGAACAAAGTGTCGTCGAAATCATGTTTAAAAGAATGACAAGCAATAAATTATGTGGATGTCAGCCTTGGAGAATGGAATTACTGTAATAATAGATGTTTTTCATGATATCATCTGTAATTATATCCATTAATCCTTCAGGCTATTATAGCAAAATCACTTTATTTGAGGGCAAAACCTGAAGTGAGAGCATAAAAAATGCTCACAACAACTCGCCATTGCAGGAAAACTGTGTGCACACAACCATGACAAGCAGGTCCGGACAGGGATAATAATTCAGGCCATGAATCTAACGGCCAGACCAAAGTCCACATATTCACAACAGACCACGTATATGTGATTGTTTGGTTGAATTATCTTCTCTGTTTATGCCAGTAACATATCTAGGTATTTTACTACACACAAAAAGGTACTCTTAAATGGATATTCATAGATAGATATTGTTATTATTTTTAATTATTATTATTAAAACTTACCATGTCCCTTGCTCGCATTTAGCTGCACTTTCATACTGGACTTTTCTCTTCCTCTCATTCTCTCTTTCACCTTTGCCGTCCATTTTTTCAACACAATGCTGGACCACATGCACTCCATGCTCACTAAAAGTTGTGTTGACATGTACGTAACAAGCGTGAAACCAATCGTGTCTGATGACCAGCAGAGGTCGTACCATCAGGTTAAAAGCAGGTTGGCCGGCCACTGGGATTAATCCGGCGTGGATCAGAATTGAACAAAGAAGTCGGACTATGAACTGTCAGCCCAGTCGCACAGCAGTTTGCGTAATAGTCATGAAATTTAATGTATTGAATCATTTTTTTTGTGGTCAGCACAAAATCAATTTGTATATAATCCACGTAATTGTGAACCAGGAAAGAGCACCGAACACTACGTAGGGAGGTGGTTGGTGTGGATGGATGGGACAAAAAACACAGGACTTTTACCCAGGAGGCCGGTGTTTGTGTCCTGTGTGAAACCACCAATCAAAGTTGATATATTTGTCATGTTACTTCCATACTTAAAGTGGCAGTAGGCAGTATATTTTTGGCATCACTGAGCAAAATTTCCAATGTTTGTAATTCAAGTGTTCTGAGAGAAAAATAGACTGCTGCACCTCCTAATGGCTCTGTTTTCAGGCTTTAAAAAATCTGGCCTGTGACGGGAGACTTTGACCAATCACAGGTCATTTCATTGAGAGAGCATTCCTATTGGCTGTGCTCCAGTCATGTGTCACAAACTTTCTAATTTTACAGCTAAACCGTACACTACAAGATGATTCTGAAAACATTTGAGGCAAGAAATAGGCATTAACGTAACATAATATTCATAATTGATCAGCGCTGCCTAGTTTGACCGTTTGGTCGGAGTTCGCGAGTGATTGACAGCCAGCTCTGATAGACGGCAGCCGGACAGCAGACCTCACATCAGCTCTTACTGCTTGTTTTCCTCCGGTCTGTGAAATCTTGCAGATGCTGTTAGGAGCACCGGAGGCCACAGAGGCACATGATTTTTTTTCAGGTTACCTGTTTTATGTACTACTGTCACGATAGAGCGACCGTTTTATTAAAATAACTTTTTTTAATCATATTTGCTCCAATCTCGCCTACTTCAGCTTTAAGTTACACCACCTCCGGTGTTATTTCAACCCAAACTGCCATCTTTTCCTAAACCTAACTAAGTAGTTTTATTTTGTAAAGACTGGAATGGCAATTGACACGCCCGTCACGTGTTGCTGGACATTCGTAGGAAAACGCACAAAAAAATACATTGTTTTAAGTTGTACTGTGCATAGCTAGCTGCTAATCCACTAGCTTCTTACTAATGGAATCTCTCATTGTGCTTTTATTCATCTAAATTACACATGGTCCCGGGGTTTATTATCCTATTCCAGCATCTTCTAGCACTTGCTCTTATAAGATTACATCTTTCATGATTTTAACAAATTTAAACAATGACAATTTCTTTGCATACAAAAGACTGCAGCTCCCTTGAACATCTACCAACACAGCAGCACACATACTTGTGTTTCTTCCATATCCATGATATGCTCTGCTGTATAAAACATCTACACAGCTCTAGCCACATGCAGCCACTCTTCTCGCCCTTGGACTCGCCACTTCTGTTGAGCTGGTAAAATTGAACACATGTTGGGCTAGGACTTATGGGAATTGGTGTTTCTTGAGGGCCACCAAAAAGTTCAAAAGTTACCATTGTTATGTGGATATATGGAGTAAACCACAAGACATACTGCTGAGAATGCCTGGGATTGTTAGTAATTTGCATTATTGCAAATGTGATTGAGGTTTTTCTTATTTTGGAACAGAACACAGTAGTTCGGTTTCACTTTGGCTCTCTATGAACTTATTTTATACCTTCAGGAAATGTTTTCACTGTTCCTCCTTCCTCCTGTATAGGAACTATCTTCTTTTCTGTCTCTCTCTCTCTTCCACACACACACACACACAAACATCTTGTGGTCATGTAGTGACTAACCCGGGGGATGAGAAGAGGTTTCATGCTGACAGGATGTCAGTGCTCAGTGGGAGATGGCTAACTAGTGGGAGCATCAAAGAACGGCTAAATCAGCTCCCTTCCACCGCAGCGCAGCCGCCGCATTCCTCCAAGGTGCAGATATGAAAGGGAGTATGCGCTTTGTAGGCACGCCAACGAAAAATATGTCCAACCTCAGATAAGATTGGAGTGTCTCTGGCTGAAAAAAGTAGTAGTAGATGAGTAACTTTTTCAGTTTTATTCCTGATTTTCTCCTACTTATAATCCTCAGATACATTTTGCACATACATGTATCTCTTCTTAACAATGCTGTGAGTAACAGTACAGCTGTCTTCACTTTGTAGTTTACTGTTGGCTCTTTTCATTGCTTTGGCAGCAGTAACACGGTAACCACCGTCCTTAAGAAAATCTCATATACCACTCAGCACACACGCTGAGGGGCCCTGTGCATGTACGCAGGCTTCCACCAGAGTGGAGCGGTAAAAGTTGTTGCGGAAAGGAAAAGGGGGAATATAATGAGACATTTATTTGGTGACAGCTTCGCTCACTGCGCCTCTGTTTCGCACTCGTATAAAGAGACGCCATAAATGACAAAATGGAAGTCGTGAACGTGGACAGTGCTTTGATTTTAGAGGCAGTAACTCAGATTGAGCTCTCTGTAGGGGTGGATGTATTTAAGGAAATGTTTTTATTCTAAAAAAAAGAAAAAATGGATAAATGCGTTTGTTTGCGCTCATTCATGTGACTTTTACAACTCTCCCTCCCTTTTCTGACACAGAGTTAACTGTAGGCGAGTAAACATTTACTTTATTTCATCCAAAGTGGGTTTTTCCCTTCTGCGCTTCATAGCCTCACTATTGTTGTTCGAGTCATTCTCATTCATCCCCCCAAACTGCCGCCTCAACCCCAGCTCTCCCCTGCCAAGCCCGTCACACAGCCAAACAGGACCTGCTTTGACTGCCACTTAATTACACACCGTTTTACTCCACAGTTTACCAGTCAAAAGGAGGGGGCCGGCTAGGGGTATATGTGGAGGGGTGGGTTTGGGGAGTGGGGGGGTACGGGGCCCCCAGTATCCTCTCCATCAATGTCGGCGGCCCCCACAAAGGCCCTCATGACAGAGGATGAGTAGCCATAATGCCGTGGCCGTGCCTGCCGCTCAAAGTCACCCCATTCCTAATTGCCCTCAGAGATGGGAGATAATGGAGGGGCTTTGAAGTGAAAATGGCCCCTAATGAGCGAGAGAGAGGGAGAGAGAAAGCTAAGGAGGATGGGGGGACAGAAAGGGTGTGTATACGTGTGAGGATTGCATGTCAACCTGTTTATACGAAAGGAGAAAGTACAGAAAATGTAGAAGAATAAGAAAGGATGTACTTCTCAGTCTCTCCCACTGTGCTCACAGGAGCGCAGAGGAGTCCGAGACGGGAGTCTGAGACGGACACTCAGCAGGGGTCCTCTTCATCCGTCTCCCTGGCTCGCCTCCTCCTCCTCCTCACCCCTCCGTCTCCAGCGCAGCCTCCAGGCACCTGTCCCCCCCCCAATGATTCGTTTTCTCCATCTCCTTACATCATACTCTCCTTCCTTTCATCCTTTTATTTCTGTCCTCTGTCTGTCTGTCTGTCTACCCATCCGTCCCTTTTGTTCCCATCCCTCCCTCTTTTCTCTGTGTTCCTGATGGACAAATTGACAATGGCACCGCCGCTCGGTCTGGCGTCAGGGCCTTCCCATTCCAGCGACATGCCTGGGATTCTTCTCACTGTCTTGCATACTTTCACATGACGCCAGGGAAACTCAAATGATTTACATACAAAGCGTTTTTCTTTTTTACTGCGTGCTCCTTTTGTCCTGCTCTTTGGTACTGTCTCTTGATTACCTTTTCTTTGTTATTGTGATGAAGCTCTCTCACCCTTTACCTCTGACTTTGTCAGCAGGCTATAAAGTCAATTTACTCTCCGGCCTCTCAGTACCACTACTACTACTACTACAGAGTAAATCACAGCCGGTCTCATTTAGTAACTGCCCAAGAATGATGGCATCATAGGAGAGTTTGTATACAGTAGCCAATGATAAATATCTAACCTATAACCTAGACACCAAAATCAGATGTCATGGTTGCCTGTAGAAACATAGTTATTTACTTAAAAATCATGAGAAAATATTAATTTGTGTCTCTGTATTACCATTTGCGTCACAGAGCTTTGTATCCTTTTTTAAAAACACGGGTTGTTTAACAACACTTAGCGCTGCTCAGAAGGTATTTACACGATGAAAAAATATTTTAATGTTTCCCAAGTTGCGCTTCTTTTTCCTAATCCAAACAAAGATGGAAGAAATTACATATCAACTTGCTCAATTTTTACAATGAGAAACAAAATTATTATCACTTATGGTATATGGGTATATATTGATGTTTCTTTCCAATCTCAATGTACAGTATTCTCATGCATGATATCTTGCAAAAAAAATATTTCTCCTTTTTTCGTTTGTTTTCCTACAAATGTCCAGCAACACGTGTCAATTTCCACTCGTTACATGCATACTTTTCAAAATAAACTTTTGCCTTCACAGCAAACAACTTCCTTATGGTTTAGGTAATAAAACAACTTATTTAGGTTTAGGAAAAGATCGTGGTTTGGCTTAAAATAACTTCGGAAGTGACAAATAAATCAACGATGACTTCTAATTTCACACTGGACACAATCGCCGGTCTCCTGCGTGAAATTCAGGTATGTTTAGACCCACCTATCCACCCCGACCTCCTCCATACGCATCGTTCGCGGCTTCCTGGGTCAAGATTATGTGATATACACGAATTACAGTGCATTAGTTTTCACAGGTATAGCTACGAACAGTGTATGAGACCAGTCTGCCAATCTCTATATTTTCTAATGTTTAGTATTTTTCTCAAAGAACAAAGAGATATAATTTCCTATTCTAAATATTGGCATGATAATGTGAAAACAAGATGTTGTGCCGATGGTAATTTACTTTTTTTATACATAAAAGATATATAAAATTGCCATAATTTTCCTCAGTTTCCATAATGCCTAAATCTCACATTCTCTTTGGTCTTGCTGCCATTTTGCATCCCCCTCAGCTCTGTTGTTTACCTCCTATTGTTGTTCTAATTTACATCCTGTTAAAGCAGAAAATCAACATTACCCATTATGAGCTGAAGTTCATATAGAAATGTATTGACATAATCAACAATTTCTCAACATTTACCATTAAAAGGTTCTCTTTAAACCATGACACCTAACAGCTCCAGCGGCCACGACCCGTCCTTGTTGCACAATAAAACACAAGCCGGCGCTCGGCTGATGAAATGGCCAGTTAACTGTAATCTGCCTTTATCAGCCATTGTGATACTCCCTTTAGCCTTTGTCTCCCTTCTCCGACAAGTTGTGTTTTTGGTTCGGCCTGCCATTTCAAAGGGGGCCCTCTCTCCTCGACAAAGACCAGAGCCAGCGGGGCCCTCCTGAATGACAATACTTTGAGGAATCAGTTGGTATTTACTGCTGAAGAGGTGGAGTGCATTAAGCCAAGAGACTGATTGTTGTTGTGTTTGCCTTTACTAATTGGCTGGAAGGCAGTAAGCTGCTGATACAATTCAGAGGGAAAACAGTGATCAGAGGAGGAGACGGAGGGGAAGAAAGGGAAGGAGGAGTGGAAACTGCAGATTAAAAAACTCCACGGTTGGTTTGCCTTCTGAGGGCTGATGAGAACATTAAGATTATAAGGACACGCCAGACGGTGACATGCGGTCAAACCTTGTTTATTCAAAACTAAATTATACTGTGTGGATTCCCGCATGCTGAATGAGGTCATGACCCACTTTATTGATGATTTTGTGTACAATTATAATGTCTACACAACACGTATTAACCACCGAAGATTAAAAGCAGGTTTATTTTAGCATCCACTGGGGTCCCTTGTCCTTCACAGAAACCTCAGAGACCGTCACTCCGAAATATGACGGAGGGGAAACGAGGACCAGAGAGACCTGGTTCCGTCTAACTGTGGGTACTTGTCTACTTAGTAATCAGGACAAGCTGTGGGGAGACTTGGCCTAAACTCACAACCGCAATTTCTTCCTCCGCAGTGGAAGAAGACCAGGAGGAATAACAGAAGGGGGGAACGGTGAGCGAACATTTCTGCTGGACGAGCAGAAAAGTAGCCATCCCTGTGATGTGTTGTGAAGAACGGAGGCGAGCCACAGGTCTAAAAGGGACACACTCTATATGTGTGTGTGTCACAAGTGGACCAAAGGCATGCATCAGTTTGTTTTTTTCTGACAAGAGCTGCCCCGAAAACAGAGACGCTACTCATCAACTTTTAGGTCAGAGGGAGCCCAAATTGAGTGTGTGACATTCAGCCGAGAAGGAGACAGGAGAAGGAGGAGGAAGGGGGGGTGAGGGGGGGTCGGGGGCTCCAAATCAACGCGAAAGCCAAAAATTTGGGCTCTCAAATGGTCATGGTTGAAACCAGTATTCACAGTGAATTTCCGGCCGCAGTGCCATGCCTAAGTCCCCTTGATTATTTTCTGGTTCAGGGGTTGCCGCATTTCAAAGCCTCCCGTCTGCCCACGTCTGTGATTCGGTCTTGTTAAGAGGCCTATATTTCAGCAGAGAAACACACATAAAACCGTAAAGCAAAATTAAAAGTGACTCTCAATCACACAGAGTTCTCAGTCCTCCATTTGGGGTGTGGCGGCGGTGGTGGTGGTGTGGACCTGGACGTTCAGCGGCGTAACCCCGCGACACTGAGTGGGCTGATATTTAAGTGTGTTTCTGGAGTAGAAGGTTAAATTTGCAGTGAGACGGGGGAAATTGGGGGAAAGTCTTTTAATGTACTGAGAGCCGTGAAACTCAGCTGCTTCGACAGTGAGTGGCTCTTTGTCCTCTGCAAAGATGCTTCAGTGGAAACGCACAATCACCCTCTGTCGAATGAAAAATATCCAAATCAAATGAGCATGATGTGAGTCAGAGCTTTTTTGCATTAAAGAAGATGGTTTTTGAGTTAAAATCTGAAAGTGATCCAGAATCAGATATGGAGAATATGCAGCAGGCAGACATGATTGCTTGCATATTTGACATGTTTTTAAATATATATGTAGACACTAAAAGAAAAGTTCTGTCTTTATTTTGAGCTGTGGTAAAGCTTTCAGAAGGTCTTATCCATCCAGCATCTAGTATATGCACATTGCCATTGTTAGCATGCAAAACAAACCATGTGGGATTTTTTTGGATTACATTTTAAAGAGTGACCCGACCATGTGAGGTTCAGTTAGCTCGTGAGTGTATAAAATATGGACACGTAGTCTCCGTGACGTCACCCCAGCCCGTTCTCATTCCCAGGGCGTCAAATACCGACGCTTTGTCACGGTCGACGGCGTTCAGTACCATCGCACAAGGCACCCTTTTAGCACCGCTATGAAACGCACTGGCCGTTCCATTAACTATCAGCGACAACGGTAAACGCTCTGAGAAAGTGCTGTGGTGACGTAGTTTAAAGAGGGAGGGAAGGTGGATGGGTCCAGGAGACCGCTGTTTGTGTCCCTTGTGTCATGTTACAATCAGCTGTTCATTTGTGTCCCGTGTTCACAACAATCAGTGTCATTTTGGTCTCTATTGCTAATTTCCCCGTCCATGACAACTGTACGGGTTAGGGTTTTTGTACCAGGCTGTAAACATGTTTATTTCTGCTCTACAGTTTGGCATTTTAACATGGGGGTCTATGGGGATTTACTCGCTTTTGGAGCCTCAAGTGGCCATTTGAAGTTGTTGGCATTTTCGCATTGGCTTCATTTCTCAGCACTGGAGGTTGCCGCTTTGTCACGAGGAGTGCTAGACAAAGAACTGGGCATTTATGAGGCAGGAAGGGTCTAATCATGATAGACAATACTGAGTTGCATTATGGGAGATGTAGGATCAAGTCCTTGGGGGCCTTGATCCAGAACTCAGGTTATCCCGGCCTCTGGTCAGTTTGTCTCTTGTGATAATAATACAAAAATGCTGGAGTACCCCTTTAAATTTGCTCCAAACTTTTTTAGGCCTGCAAATATGAATTATTTTAACTATTTATACTCTACTAAGTACTGTGATGATTATTTGTTGAATTTATCTATTACAGTAATTGTTTCATCTACAGAAAATCAGAAAATCGTGCAAACAAAATGTGACATTGTCCGTCTTCTTCGCATGGCGCCGGTGACTTTGTTTTATTTCTCTGAAACTTACTGATATATTGTTTCTTTTGTAAAATATTATATTCTAGTATTTGTTAGTTGCTTTCTGGAGCTAGGTACCTAAGAATTTCACTACACGTTATACTGTGTATGATTATGTATCTGACAAATGAATGTGATTTGATTTCAGATCACTTGTTTTGCCCCACCAACAGTCCACAACCCATCCATCCATCCATTATCTGTAAGCACTTATCCTATTCAAGGTCGCGGCGGGGCTGGAGCCGATCCCAGCTGACATTAGGCGAAGGCGGGGTACACCCTAGACAGGTTCACACCTACAGGCAATTCAGAGTCAACAATTAACCTAACCTGCATGTCTTTGGACTGTGGGAGGAAGCCGGAGAACCCGGAGAAAACCCACGCTAACACGGGGAGAATATGCAAACTCCACACAGAAGGGCCCCAAGCCGAATTTGAAGTCCACAACCCAAAGATGTTTAATTTATAAAGATATAAACAAAGAAAAGCAACAAATGCTCACAATTGTAGAAGTTGAAAGCAACAAATGTTTGGCATATTTGCTCGATACATAATCAATACATCACCTAATTGTCTCGGTACTAATGTCTTTGCACGGAATAGTTATATTAGTTTTAGGCCACTCAGCCTTCTGTGGTTTATATGTTTGTATTAGATAAAGGTCATGACAGGCAAGTGGCGTTTAGCGTGTATGAAGATTGACCTATCAAATCTTGAGAAAAAATAATTGTCCGTCAACTCGTGCAGGATATAAAAGGAGAAAAATGAAAGCATTGACATGAGGGACCAAGTATCTGTTTCACATAGTCGCCTGTCGCTGTTCATGACGCTCCCCCCTCCTCCTTCCCCTCATAAGACATGAAAGAGCGAACCTCATAATAAAATGGAATAAACCATCCTCCAAGGTTGAATTATTGTAATTACATGTAATTGAGTGTTTGGCGGCAAAACCATTTCCTCCTCAGATCACCGCATGTACTTTTTGAAAATCACGATCACTTTGTTCTTGGCCCCAGCCACCGATTGACCTTCTCCAATTGCAGTCTTTCCTGAGCGGCTGTGACATGAGACAGAGTGGGACTTGGGGGGGGAGGTTGGGGAGGTAGGGGAGGTAGGGAGGGGGGAGAGCTGCGTGCTATGTTGTCACAAGATGAGTTACTCTTCACCAGTTCCATATGGTTCCAGTCATCTGTTAGGCTCATTTCTCTCTTTCCCCTTTTTCTCTCTGCCTATTTATAAACACATGAAGCCGTTTCGCGACGTCCTGGCCTTGGCCAGAGGCTGGGGTTAAGAATGGGAGAAACCACCAAGACACAAATTAGTTCATGTTTCATTCCAGTGTCTCTGAGGAGGTTGGTTTGTTCTGGGGCAGAAGTACATGCCTGTACAGTAGACGTGCCTGAGGATGCATAATAGTGGCCATTGTTTTCGGGTTGCTCTGGTCAGCCAGCAGTCTCTCAGCAGAAGAGCACCAGTTTAAATTGACCTCAATTCGCCAATTGTCGTCCTGGGAGAGTTTGTCTTTTGTGCATTGTGGGTCAACAAAGATTATACAAAAATTACAGACTGTTATATTGATGGGGGAGAAAATTGCAGTATGTTACCTATACTACCACAGTATAACGTTCTCACTGTAAAATAGGTTTTCCCAGTGAACCCGCTGACTCATGCTAACGCCCATAATTCAAACTCAACATTACATTTTCAACATCACAGCCGTCCAGTGAGGATGAGGCAATGGGGCGACCAGTGACCTGCTCTGTAAATGCTTCCAGGGAGCTTTTTTACCCCTCAAAGACCATTGTGTCAGCGTCATCTGCGTCAGCTCTGTCAAGTCGTAATTGGGCGACCGTGCAGAAGTTGCAAGAAACTACTCGGTGAATCCCCAACAAAATGCGTTCGACTTTAGCTCAGAGGGCGAAGCAACATAACTGTCCGTTACAGTGACGACGAGGCAACATGATTAATTCTGACCTGCACAACTTGCTCACACTAAGCCTGTCTGTATTTTTGGTCAGACTCACATATTTCTGCAGTAACAGGATGTGACTTTTTAAATCCAGCCAAGGTGTTTTTTCCTTGGTTGACAGGAAAATAAACACAATTTTTTTGGTTGTACAAATGACTGTGAAAGCATAGGATTATTGCTCAAAGTTAGTGTTAAAGCTGCAGTTGGTAACTTTGAGCAAATATGATAAAAAGTTATTTTTATAAAACTGTCACTATATCCTGACAGTAGTGCATGACACAGATAATCTGTGAAAAAATATGAATCAATATTCTGTTACCGTAATGCCTATTTCTCGCTTCAAATGTTTTCAGAAACATCTTGTAGTGTACTGTTTAGCTGTAAAACGAGAAACTTTGTGACCTGGCTGCCATGTTGAAAACAATCGAGCCAAAACCAAGCATTGCCTACTGGCCGGAGTAGACTTTCTCTTTTTACAGATAAACAGTACACTAAAACATTAGTTCTCAACTTTTCGTAAATTAAGGCCAACTTCTGATTGTTAAAAACTTTCCGAGGACCACCTTCCTAAATAAATGACAAACTGGGCTATAAATATGTGTTATGCCACTGTCAGGTGTAATGACCCACATAAATATTCAGCTTACCCTCACCCATCACTGCCTGCCATTATGAATCCAAAGTATTCAGGGTCATATTTCCTCACCACAAGCTTTAGAGCTTTTACTGGTGCAGGTTTGTCTCCAACATTACTTTTTCGTCTCAAAAACTGCTCCATTTTGTGTCACTGCATCCGAGACATACACTGTATGTCTGTAAAGGGGAGACTCGTGGGCACCAATACAACCCATTTACATTCATATATATTGAGGTCAGAGGTCAGGTGAACCTATGATGTTGCAGTTACACGACTTGGGTCAAATGGTCACAAAAGATTACAAAAGACTTTGGTCAGTGATAGTTATAAATAGTAGTATAGTGATAAAACTGATAGTTTGCATCACACAACAGTAAGTAGCATTTCTCAGGGTTCACAGAAAAAGTAATCATTTGAACCAATAAGAAGTAAAGAGATAATTACATATATTTGACTTTTGGCGGATCAAGTTAAAATGTCTCTTTGATGTTAAAAATAAAAGATTCCATGAGTTATAATGGAGAAATGGTAATTCTAGTATTCATAGTCGATTTGTCAGTGGGTATCATGCACTCCCCCTTGATTACATGGACTCCAGCTCAAAAGTAAGTTGCGATTGGGAATGTCAGGTTGCCATTTTCTTATGATTGGCTGATGAAAGGTATAATTTGGGACTGCCAAGACAGCAACTTCAAAAGCTTCCAATGCCATATTAGGCTGGAATGTGAAAGCTGTCCAGGCAAAAAATGATCCAATTTTCTACTGGCTTTAATTACAAAGAGGATCCCCTTTCATTGGTGGGGCAATTGCTGTCCATTTCTGAAGACCATTGTGGAAAATGATTAAGTCAAGCGTATCCAGAATGCTTAAATCTGGACTGTCTTAGTGTGGCTATGGCACGATTATATCATATTTGAAACTCACATGTCTACGGTCTCTGTAAAAACGTCCTCCAAACGAACGGTAACAAAGAACCAAGAGACGTTTCTGCGCCAAACAAGACACAATGATAACATTGATAGTCACCAAAAAGTAGTTTCTTTAATAACCATTTTGTTTGTGCTTGTGGTGAAGACAAAATAAAATAAGTGGGTAAAGGGTAATTTGCCCTGTAACCGTGTCTTTTCAGAAAGTTTCCCTTTCTTGGCTGTCACCCCGCCAACAGAATAAAAGCATAAATTGTGGTTAATCCCTGGAGCAGAGACATTGTGCCTGAAGCCTGTTGGTAATGGGCAATGCCCTTTCTAATCTAAATAAAGTTAAGCGTTTGTAACAGCGACTGCATTATGGAAAATCCAATTTGTGATTGCAACATCTGTACTTAACCTATGGGTAGTTCTTTGTTGGTCCAAGCAGCTAAGCTGCATGTCTTTTCCATGATTAGTTTTCCAGGAAACTTACATGCACATGACCTTGCATGCGATGCTTATGATTCATATGCTAAAACTGGGTCCTGGTTATTATAATAGTAAAAAAGAATTAACATCTAAATATTCTCAGACATGCAAACCCATGCACAGAGTGCAGAGATACTGTATATATAAGCACACACAAGAACCTTTTCTCACAACGGCGCATACGTTCAAACTGTCACACAGTATCATCCAGCCTCCATTAAAATAATAACATGTTATTTATTTGTTCTACAATACATAAGAGTGATAAGTATCTATTGTTATTGATAATTAAATTAACATGAAATCAGGAAGCAAAGAAAGAAAGTCAGATGTTTAGGACCTGAGTCAAACACCTGGCACCAACTCCAAATATCTTTTCCCCTTGAAAGGCTTCTTCTATTTGTCTCATTGACATGATGCCAACCAAAGCAAACTAGATGAGTCAATTCACCATCTTGGCCACAGTTTCCTTCTCCACCCGCACCTGTCAAACCCTGTCAGACCACATGTCACAAGGAGAAGGACACGAAGAAAAGGGACCATTCTCACACGTTTGGGACGTGTCCAGAGGCTTATTTGTAAGACTGCGGGGTGTGGCAGGTAAGCCTCCACCTCAAAGGCAGCAACTCCCTCCCATGTAATTGGTCTCCATCAGATCAAGCTGCATGACATTCCTACAGACTGTTTCAAGTGACGACTGCCAAAAGACAGAGCGTTAACTGCCATCAAAGGGGACAATCTCCAATTTGGATCAGTGGTGGCTGATGGGATATCACGGCGTCGTTAGCTCAGGTTTCAGGCTACACCCCGATAATAAACAATGCAGAAAATACAACATACTGAGCAAAATACAGGAGGAATACATAAGGATAATAAGCCAGCAATATACATAAAAATGTACACAAAACAGTGTTATTCACCCCAATAAGACATCCTCTTATCAGAGCTGGGACCATTCTAGCGAGTCAGAGGAAGGATGCGTCCTCAGGCAAAGAAGAGATAAGGGCCTTTGATAGAATTAAGCCAACGTCAAACAGCCAGTAGATGAGTCCTGTGAAGATAAAGCAGCCTGGACTGACAGGTCTGATAATAGTCCAAACAAAGAGAAAGTGGAGATTAAGGGGTTCCTTTTCAGGCCGTTAAGTGGACTGCCCAGAGGACACTCCAAAACATGGCTCATCTGTCAAGGACGGGAGGAATGGATACCATCACTGACGCTTCATCCAGGGGACAGATAGCATCTAGGAATTCCTATCAAGAATGCTAGTTCAATTTTCAGGGTATCATCTACTTAATCAGCATCTATACATTTTTACAATATTTCTTAAACATTTAGCTGATGAAGAAATACAGTAAATGCAATAAACAAATCATGAAATCCAAAAATATCAGCTTCCATGCAAACAGAACTATAGAGTGCAAAGGTCAAAGGGCAGACAATATTCATGGCTTGACGAAAGAACGAGTATGAGTGAAGTACAAGAAACAGAAACAGACTTTTAGAGCAGGGGTTCCAATCCATGGATGTGGAAAACTAAACTAACTTCATAAAAAAAAAAAAAAAATGTAATTTGATTTAAAACTGACATCCACATGTTTGTGTTAAGAAGGAAAATAAAGACAAAAATATGATTACAAATTGTGGTATATTTACAGTAACAAGCAGAGGTGGAAGTACTTCTACTCAAGTACTGTACTTAAAGGTGCAATGTGTAGGATCTGGCTGCATCAAACGGTGAGGTTGCAACCAGCTGAAACCTCTCCCGTGTGCCAAGCATGTTGGAGAATTGCGGTGACCAACGCGAAAAGGCGAAAGCGTGAAAGTCCCTCTCTAGAGCCAGTGTTTGGTTTGTCTGTTCTGGGCTACAGTAGAAACATGGCGGCCGGCTCCGTATGTAGATATAAACAGCTCATTCTAAGGTAACAAAAATGCAATGATTCTTAGTTTCAGGTGATTACATACAAAACAAAAGATACTTATTAATATTATATTCCATTTCTGCCAATAGATCCCCCTAAATGCTACACACTGTTCCTTTAAATACAATTTTGAGGTACTTGTACTTTACTTGATTATTTCCATTTTATGCTACTTTATACTTGCTTAAAGGGACAGTGTGTAGGATTTGGTGGCATCTAGTGGTGTGGTTGCAGATTGCAACCAACTGAGTACCCCTCCGCTCACTCCTCCCTTTCCAAGACTGTGGTAAAACCTGTGAGCCGCCGAGTGTAAAACCGTGATAACGTCGTTCGCCTTGCTCAGATGCCATCCTTACCATAATAACACTACTTTAGGAGCAACGGAAGTCAGACGGCGGCTGGCAGTACCACAGTTTTGCACTCTGCGGCTCACATTACTGCAGTTTCACAAGCGTGTCGGAGAACTGCAGTGGCCTTCAGGTAACATAATAACAAAAAAGGCTCTCTCTAGAGCCAGTGTTTGGTTTGTCCGTTCTGGGCTACTGTAGAAACATGGCGGACTCCGTGAAGAGGACCCGCTCCCTATGTAGATATTAAGGGCTCATTCTAAGCTAATGAAGACACAATTCTTATTTTCAGGTGATTATACACTAATGAAAACATAGTTATGAATATTTTATTCCATTTATGCTAATAGATTTGCACTGTTCCTTTAAGAAGGAAGATAAAGAGAGAAATATGATTATTAATTGTGATATATTTACAGTAACCAGCAGTGGTAGAAGTACATTACTCACTGTACTTAAGTAGAATTTTGAGGTACTTGTAATTTACTTGATTATATCCATTTCATGCTACTTTATACTTACTTAAAGAGATTGATAAATAGTTGTATGTTGGCTGTATGAAAAAATATTTATCATTATCCAGTTTCATATAATTAATAGTGTTATAAAGCATCCAGTTTGTATTCCATTCATAAGAACATATATTTGAGTGGTGCAGATGAAGGAGTACTTTAGCTCATGTGTAAAGGTGAGAAAGGTTGAGAACCACTGTATTGGAGAATAAGTATGATCTGAGAAAAGATGACTTTTCAGCATTTGAGGGAACAAACTGTGACTCTGTGAAACATATTTAGATAAAATCAGTTGTTAAGTAGCAGCCTGTCACCCTTTTTCCCATTCCAGCCCAGTTTGCAGCAAGCTCAATTAATGTGTCTTATCCCGTGGTGAGATAAAAGTTAGGAAACTTTAATGCTCCGTTAGGCTCCTCATATCAACACATTAAGTGCCTTTTTGTGTGCCCAACCTCGGTCCTCGAAAAGCTGCTCTCTTTCCACAGTCAAAGCTAAAAGAAAAAAATGACGAGGACTTAACGCTGAGGCAGCAGAAAATGAGAGACAGTCACAGCACTCAGTTGTAACACAGTCTGGCAAAACACTAACAAAGGAAATGAGCAAACCACACAGCAAATAACAGACTTTTATTCAACACTCCGGGCCCCACCGCTTACATCTGAGTGCCAACCCCCGTCACTTACAAATAAACGGATTTATGAGAAATATTACGCACAAATTACTACATTTGTCTAGACAGGACATTATTGTAGCTTTACTTACATTGGCATGACCGAGTTCAACTTTCATAAATATGTATATTGGTATATGTCAAACATTTACAGCTTCCAAATTCGCACTTAGGAGTAAATGGCATGAATCAGTAAATAAACTACATTTCTCACAGTGTAAAACTATACATATGAGTTGAACTTCCCTGCCCAGAAAGACTAAACTCATTTATACTTCCTACGAAGAATAACTCTGAGTTCAAGAATTTGAAAATGTAATAGTTGTAATTCCACAGTTATGTGGCACATGGCATCCACCTGGGAACACAAACAAGGTTATGTGAGCTTTTGTTAACGTGTCAATTGTTCTCTTTGTACAGTAGTTATATTTTAAAAGTGCTAAATACGGGATTGGGAGCATTTCTATTGCCCCTTGACGGCTCTCAACATGGCAACAACGAGCCTCAGCTCGCAGCTAACGGTGCTAACAGCGCTACACAGCACAAATAAGTGCTGACAGAGATAACAGTGTTTACCTGAGGGGGACCAGGAGGGTAAGCGCTACGCTCCCTTGACAACACCGTCGGTCGGGATGGCGTTATCAGCTCTATCAGCCGTATGTGAACAGTACAGAGCAGCGGCCGTGAGCTTGCCAGTGGGGCATGCTCACATGCATTGACATGCACTAAAAGGCATGCACGGCCAGTCCGGCTATGTCAACAAAGCACAGAGAAGCTCTGATTACAACACACACAGAGGGAGAGCGACATCAATCTCTGCTCAGGTAGACATTACTCCTCTATATCTTTACATAGCAAATAGTTTGATGCAAAATGAATACTCTGGATATCGAATTTAGCACCTTTAAAATCGAGTTTGTCTCCAAAATATATTGAAATTCTCACAAGCAAATGGTGGGTTTGCAATTGAATGGAACTGCCAGAGAGTAACAATGCTTACCAGGCCTCTCATAAACACACCTGTATGAACTTTATTGTTGTTATCAGTAATATTGATTTTATTCTGCAAATTGGTAACAGCCTGCAGGTACAATAGGTCGTTCTCTGCAGCTTCTTCAGTCCTTTCAAAGTGGCTCTCCCATTTGCCGTCTCATCAGCTTAATTTTTAGTGTGTAATATTCCTCTTGCAGCTTGAGGACCGCTTCTTGTCTCCTCAGCACAGACATTTCCAAATCTGTTCGCTCTTGCAAAGTTGTGCAGTGCACCGAGGGTGGAGAAATAGAGCAGGGAGTACCTAGAGGTTCTGCAGAAGCAGCAAATCCAGCAGCACGATGGGTATTAAAATGCACTGCGAGTGATTTCGGGACGTTAGTAAAAACAGTCACTTTTTGTTCTGTTGGAGAAGTGGATGGATCTGAATATGTGGGGAGTTCAAGCTCTCTCAGTGGATGTTTGTTTGAGAATCTTCCATCTATTGTGTGCTCATTTCCATCTTCATCACAGCTGAAAAACAAACAGCTTGTCAGTGATTTTGTTTGACAAGAATTTGCATTTCATCCTTGACATTCATGGTTGGTCCAACCAAATTACACACATAAAAAAAACATATTTTCTCACTTGCCTCTAGTGGTTTGGTTTCATTTGCCCAGGTTCTAAGCTGGGCTGTTTATTTTCATTGTTGATTAATCTGTCGATTATTTTCTTGACTAATCAATTCGTTGTTTGGTCTATAAAATGTCAGAAAACTGTGGAAAAAAGTTTCCCAAAGCCCAAGATGACATCCTCAAATGTCTTGTTTTATCCACAAGATTTTCAATAAATTACTGTATACAATTAAAGGTACAATGTGTAGGATTTGGTGGCATCTAGTGGTGTGTTTGCAGATCGCAACCAACTGAGTACCCCTCCGCTGTCTCCTCCCTTTGCACGACTGCGGGAACGTGAGGCGCCGAGTGCAAAACCATGGTAACGCCGTTTGCCTCGCTCAGAGGTCATCCTTACCATAATAACACTACTGTAGAAACAGCAGAAGTCAGACGGCGGCTGGCGGTACCACAGTTTTGCTCTCTGCGTCACACGTTACCACAGTTTCACAAGTGTGTCGGAGAACTACGGTGGCCTTCAGGTAACGTAACAACGCGAAAGACTCTCTCTAGAGCCAGTGTTTGGATTGTCTGCTCTGTGCTACTGTAGAAACATGGCGGAGCAACATGAAGAGGACCCGCTCCCTATGAAGGGCTCATCTAAGCTAAAGAAAAAACACAACGATTCTCAGTTTCAGGTGATTATACACTAATGAAAACATAGTTATGAATATTATATTACATTTCTGCTAACTAGGCACACAAAATATCCAGCAAATAATAAAAAGGTATTACCTGTTTTGTAGAGTTTCCACGAACTCTGACATTGACGAGTCTTCTCTGTCGTGTTGCAGCATGTCTGACAGGTTCATCACAGAAATCACGACTTGAGTCACAGTACTGAACTGCTCAAGGGACAGGCCATCTGTGAATGAAAAAGCATGCCATGCATGAATTAATAATAAATACAATACCATAAATTCAATACAAACAGTGATGATGTGGATTTATTTCTTCCTCTAGGTTTTTTAGGTTTATTTTTCTGCAGCCATCCTCACATCCACCCTCAAGGTATTGGCTTGTTTCACCAGTCTTAAATTGTGGATTTAATGATACTAATTATAAGACTTTTTTTATTGCTAACAAACAGCAAATTTTTCCTCACCTGTGCCCGCATGCCTTCTCTGTCGTTTGATCTCCTCCCTTGACTTTGCCAACAGATTTTCCCACTTTTTGTTACAGTCAGTAACTGTACGCTGAATCTGTGGAAAAGCAATGTTGATGGTTTGGGCTATTTCCTCCCAGGCTAGTTTTTTATCCTGTATTGAAATTCCAGTGCAGCACTTCCCTCTGATTACGTCCTTCTTCTCCTGCATTAACTGGGCCAGAAGGAGACACTCCTGGTCTGTCCAGTTGGGTCTTCTCTTCCTGCTGGACATCCCTTCAAGAAGTTGTAGGGGCATTTTCCTAGAGAGACATGGACACAAATTGATTATATGTCTGTACATTTAGTCCTTTATAGCACATGCATGCACATGCACATGTCCTGCTGGACATCCCTTCAAGAAGTTATATGGGCATTTTTCTGAGAGACACAGATTGATTATATGTCTGTACATTTGGTCCCTTATAGCACATGCATGCACATGCACATGTCCTGCTGGACATCCCTTCAAGAGGTTGTAGGGGCATTTTTCTGAGAGAGAGACACAGATTGATTATGTGTATGTACATTTGTTCCCTTATAGCACATGCATACAGTGCAGAAAATTCATCAAGACTAAATGCAAATATACTATTAAACATAATTATCTAAGTGAAAGGTAAAAGTCTGTTTAACCTTAAGTTATTATATTTAAGAGATTTTTATGAGAGACACACAGATTGATTATGTGTCTGTACATTTGGTCCCTTATAGCACATGCATGCAGTGCAGAACATTAAACTAAATGCAACTAAACTATTAAACATGATTATCTAAGTGAAAGGTAAAGGCTTCCACTTACGTCTGTTTATATATTTAAGATATTTTTCTGAGAGAGACACACAGATTTATTATGTGTCTGCACATTTGGTCCCTTATAGCACATGCATGCAGTGCAGAAAATTAAACTAAATGCAACTAAACTATTAAACATGATTATCTAAGTGAAAGGTAAAAGTCTGTTTAACCTTAAGTTATTATATTTAAGATATGTTTCTGAGAGAGACACACAGATTTATTATGTGTCTGCACATTTGGTCCCTTATAGCACATGCATGCAGTGCAGAAAATTAAACGTAAATGCAACTATACTATTAAACATGATTATCTAAGTGAAAGGTAAAGGCTTCTACTTAAGTCTGTTTAACCTTAAGGTATTATATTTAAGAGATTTTGTTTAAATGTTACGATTTTCGCTACCTGGAACTCAATCAAGGCGAAGAGTAACTTGATAGCAGGTCAGACCTTTGCAGGATGTAAATAATATGATGCACAGAAAAACGCTACTGTAAATAATGACTGATATAAACCTTAAGGTAAAATGTAAGGCTTTCTTCTCCGTCTCAGGGAAAATCCACACAGCGTCGCAGAACGGTGACGTCGTCGCTTGGTGACGTGTCAGTTTGTTTACAGCGTCGCTCTGAAGCAGCAGCTCAGCTACACATTCAGACATGGCTGTGGATATAACTCTACTATTCAAAGCCAGCGTCAAGACGGTGAAAACCAGGAACAAGGCGATAGGAATAGGCTTTGACTCTACCAAAGATGAGATATTCAAGAGGAGCAGAGCGAAGAGTGGCTTCTCTCCGAAGGCGAAAGAAGTGGTGAGTGTTTCTCCTCTAAGCTAACTTTAGCTAACTTAGCTAGCATCTGTAGCTAACTGATGTTTTAAGTGTAATGATGACAGCTTAAATACTGGATTGTTTTAGTGACATTGGTGCTCGTGTTATGTTGTAGAAGCAAAGCAGTAAGTCGAGGTAATGTGTACAGCAAGTTAGGTAATTCTCCTGCATGCTTGGTGTTGTCAAACTGTAATTCAATGCTTGTGTTTAGTACAGTGTGTACCAGCTGTTCACAGTTAGCAAGGCCTCTCTCAGCACTTTATATAACATAACAACTTAACATAATACAACTTTATTGATATGCAACCTCAATTAAATGGGAGTTAGGAGTGGGCAATATGGATAAAATCTTCTATCACAATCTACATGTTATTTAACATGTTGATATAGTACTGTCATAGTACTATATCTGTCAAAGTGTGTGAAGGAGCGCTATTGCAGGTCCTTCCTTCCTGCAGCTATCGCAGGTCCTTCCTTCCTGCAGCTTTCACAGTACCTTCCTTCCTGCAGCTATCGCAGGTCCTTTCTTCCTGCAGCTATCACAGGTCCTTCCTTCCTGCAGCTATCAAAGGTCCTTCCTTCCTGCAGCTATCACAGGTCCTTCCTTCCTGCAGCTATCACAGGTCCTTCCTTCCTACAGCTATCAAAGGTCCTTCCTGCCTGCAGCTATCGCAGGTCCTTCCTTCCTGCAGCTATCACAGGTCCTTCCTTCCTGCAGCCGTCAGACTCCACAACCAGCACTGCTCCCATTAGACCACTTACACACCAAAAAACTGGCAATAGCCTGATATTTTCAGGTGGAATTTCATTAATTCATTCATTCATTTATTCATTCATTCTCACTGTGCAATATCATTTTCCACTTGTGCAATTCTGTTAATAGTCTGTTTCAATACTGTATATACTGCTCCTATTTTTATACTTCCTTCTATTTAAATGGTTCATATTTTGTTACACTTTGTTTAGCCCTTTTTTTACTGTGTTAGCTGATGCATCTTGTTTTTGCACTATCCCCTTTGCTGCTGTACACTGCAAATTTCCCCACTGCGGGACTAATAAAGGAATATCTTATCTTATCTTATCTTATCTTAATTAAATACCTGACAAATCAAGGATCTTCACTGCACACAGATGATGCTAAAATAATATAAAAATCCAGTATTGCCACAAAGCAGTTATTGATTTCTAACTTTACCTCATACACCCAGAGATATTAAAGGGAAAGCTAGGTATAAAAGGTGTAACAAAATATCTGGCAGCTGACAAATTCATATAATCTTAAAGTAGATATCATCATCATATTGGCTAATGGTATTTGTGTCCTTGTAGCTGCTGTATGACCATGTAGGTTTAATATGAGATAGTAGATGTTCACAGTTGGCAAGGACTCTTTCAGCACTGTATATAACATAATACAACTTTATTGATATGCAATGTGAATTAAATGGGAGCTAGGAGTGGGCAATATGGATAAAAATCCTCTATCACAATCTATATGTTGTTTAATATGTTGATATAGTAAATTAATTAAATATCTGACAAATCAAGACACTTCACTGCACACAGATGATGCTAAAATAATATTTATTTTTTTATTTTTTTATTTAAAAAGGATCCCCATTAGCTGATACCAATGGCATCTGCTAGTCTTCCTGGGGTCCGAAATCAAGTACATTACATTTATCACATACATACTATATACAACATCATATATGTGTTACACTAATAACATTCAAATTTTCCAAACATATATAAATTTCACATTCATACACATCTTCCACAACCATTTAGCCTCAAGGCCCATCATCAGGGAAAAGGAACAAAAGAAAAACCATACATGACCAACACTGGACTATCGATCAGCTGCTTAAGTAATGTATTCTTAGATGGTATTTGAATGAGGATTTGTTAGAGGATTGACGGATGTAAAGAGGGCAGCTATTCCAATGATTGATGGCACGATAAATGACCGTCTTTTTTAAGGCATTCGATTTTGGGTGAGGTAACATGATTTGGCCATCACCTGCTGTTCTAGTGAAATGACAATAATGACAATAATATAAAAATCCAGTATTGCCATAAAGCAGTTATTGATTTCTAACTTTACCTCATTCACCCAGAGATATTAAAGGTAAAGCTAAGTATAAAAGGTGTAACAAAATATCTGGCAGCTGACAAATGTATATAATCTTAAAGCAGATATCATCATCATATTGGCTAATGGTATTTGTGTCCTTGTAGCTGCTGTATGAACATGCAGGTTTAATAGGATTTAGTTGATGTTTTGATACTTAGCTGCATTGTATTTTACTCTTCTGATTATTGTGCTATTCTGAAGATAGAAGCCTCCTATTTAGATTACGTTACATAGCAATATTATATAGAGCTGCAATGATTAATAAATTTCTTTTTCATATATTAAATCAATCGACAACTATTTTGATAACCGATTAATCGGTTTCAAAATTCTCTGATTCCAGCTTCTTAAATGTGAATATTTTCTGGTTTCTTTACTCCTCTATGACAGTAAACTGAATATCTTTGCGTTGTGGACAAAACAAGACATTTGAGGACGTCATCTTGGGCTTTGGGAAACACTGGTCAATATTTTTCACCATTTGATGTAATTTTATAGACCAAACAACTAATCGATTAATCAAGAAAATAACCTACAGATTAATCGACAATGAAAATAATCGTTAGTTGCAGTCCTAAAATTCTACACTGGAGAGGACAAAATAACTGCATATATTAAAATTACCTAGTAACTGTCATGTTTGAGGTGCCAAAATTGATTCAGGGAGAATGTATTTGCTGTAAGCTGGTTCAGTGTAATCAAGGAGGCTTTCAAAATGCATTAAACCAAATTCCAACCTGTTATAGCCTTGTGAAAGCCAGCAGGATGTGATTTATATGATCTTATTCATGTTCAAGAAACAATTTCACAGAGAAATATTAACTTAATTCAAACCAGAAAACATAATCATATTATTCAGTGAGTCAGAGCTTTATTTTCTCCCTGTGTATGTGCTTGTTATTTACTCAAAAAGCAAATTACTTTTCCTTGAAGTGTATTAGTGATGCACTGGTTTCTCTAAACCAAAATTAAATTTTACAGGTCATTCCATGTATTCAAAATAAAGTAGATTTCCACATAGCCATTACCTACACAACAGCCTTCCTTTGTCCATAGTTCACTGTATCATTCTTGCCAGTTAGGCTGGAACATTGTATTTGCTTTAGAGCTGCAACGATTAATTGATTAGTTGTCAACTATCAAATGAATTGCGAACTATGTTGATAATCGATTAATCGGTTTTAGTAATTTTTTAACAAAAAAAATAGTCAAAATTCTCTGATTCCATCTTCTTAACTGTGAATATTTTCTGGTTTCTTTACTCCTGTATGGCAGTAAACTGAATATCTTTGAGTTGTGGACAAAACAAGACATTTGAGGACGTCATCTTGGGCTTTGGGAAACACTGATGGACATTTTTCACCATTGTATGGCTTTATTTTCTCCCTGTGTATGTTAGTCATTTACTCAAAAAGGAAATTACCTTTCCTTGAAGTATATTTGTGATGCACTGGTTTTCTCTAAACCAAAATTTAATTTTACAGGATGTACTGTCATTCCATGTATTCAAAACAAAGTAGGTTTCCACATAGCCATTACCTTCACAACGGCGTTCCTTTGTCCGTCTTTCACTGCATCATTCTTGCCAGTTAGGCTGGAACGTCTGCTTTTAATACACTTTGTGTGTTTCTCCAACTATTCTTGCAGGGTGCCCACTGTTCTGGCGTCGAGGTGTAAATTGAAGTTAGCAATTGGAGCATGGCTTGAGATTAAAAATCTGACAGTTGGCATATGGTCTAATCTAATATCAACCCTTTTGGCACATAATTATACATCTTTGGCACATGTAATTCATGTGTCGCACATGTTTTGTGTACAGTGCTGCTTGTCTGTCATCTCTGGACCCACTCACAGTGTATTGAGGCATTGATGTTGCAACATAGTTCAAACTAAATAGTTTGTCTCAGACGTGACAATGTCCTCTTCTGCCCTGCTAGCCTGCTTTGCTCCATGCTTGACCATTACATTCCAGCAAAATGTGAGCAAATCATGGCCAGCAATTATTATTACCTCCGCCGAGGCCAAAGGCTTGGCTTGGTTTGTCTGTCTGTCTGTCTGTCTGTCTGTCTGTCTGTCTGTCTGTCTGTCTGTTAACAGAATTACTCCAAAAGTTCGTGATGGATTTGAATGACATTTTTTGGAGGGGTGTGGTGTAAGACAAAAAACAATCCATTATATTTTGGTGGCAATCCAGATCATGATCCAGATTCAGGAATTTTTTACGGATTCCGATCAGCCACAACATATGACCACAGGGTATAACAGTGTAAGTGATGACGCGTTGATGACGCGTGACCCCGCCTTTTTCCTTCTTCCTTCTTCCTTCTTCCTTGTTCGAGCAGAGAGATACGTGTGTGGATGTGTGGCGAGACTCCAAGGTGCGGCGGCAGCTGCTGGCCATCCGCAGTGAGAAAGAAAAAAGCGGTAGATGACGGGATGATAGACAACGTTGTGTAACGTTATACAGACATAACAGGGCTGCTGAATGAGAGAGGCATCCGCCGATACGTAACACGGAAACACACCATGTTAATAATAAGCCGACCACCTCACGGTACCACCAGCTGTGAGCTGTGATCTGTTTTTAAAGTCAGGCACCTTGGCGGAAGTCTGCGCTCTCCGAGTGCCATTCTAGTTAATTATTATTTTAGTAGACATCAATACTGTATTGACTAACGACTAGGATTCCTTTGGCATGTCTGTGTCACTATTTGTGTGCAAGCGCACCTCCTCCCTACAGAGCCCAGTAATAAAACTGTCTAATCATATTTTAGTTGCTTTTTGTGAGTTTATATAAATGTATTGTATTGATTATGTTAAATGGGCATATGATATTGTCTCATATCGATCGCAGGCCCCTGAATTGAATAAAATCCAAATCATATCGTGGAAGACTTTGTAATATAAGCAAATATTTTATCACTATCCAAAGAATTGACAGTAAGGCTGTGTATTGGCAAAAATTTGGCGATACGATACGTATCACTATACATCGAATATTATTCAATATATTGTGATACTATAAGCAAGGCAATATATTGCAATTTTTTTAAATACAAATTTTGAAAAAACTGTCATAGTATGAAGAACACAACACCATATGCATGAAATCTAAGTTAAAAAGTTTTTTATGCAATGAGTGGGAACTAAATTTGCATTTATCTTAGTCGCTGTAACATCCAAAATCATAGCACTACTTTGAGAGGGCACATACACTGAGAGGGCGCAAGTCTTTGCAAACAAAATAAAGTGTTGACTGAGTTAATCTTTGCATGAAACTATTAATTAAAAATTGATACAGTGTTTTTGAGAATCGATACAGTATCACAAAACATAATATTGCGATTCTCGATATTTGCGTTATTTCCTTACACCCCTAATTGATATAATATCGTATCGTGATGAAACTTGTGATTTACACCCCCACTAAAGACTGCAAATACATTACAACAACTTAACTTAAGTCAGTCTATTTCTGAAGATAAATCACTTCCAATATGTCATCTACTGTACGCAGAGAAATCAAGATTACTGAAATAACATAGCACTCATAAAAAAACACTATTTTTACTTGAACCTCGGTCAGACTGCAGGAATTTTCAAATCCTGCCCAGTGTGGGCAGTTCAGAATAAATGACTGCTCTGCTTGAGATCTGGGAAGACAAAAACTAAGTTGTATAAAAAAAAAAAATCACATTGGGCCAACTGGCCAGACTCAGTAGTTTTGAGCCCCGAATGTTTTGTGCCAACTGTCAGGTCCGAGCGCCACTGCTCCCCCAACACTGACAGGCCTGGAGTCTGGGCTTTGAACCGACCCGGAAAATTGCCCAATGCGATCTAGACTTTAGGCTGCAGAAGCCGAAACATTACTTATAGAAATAGTGAGGAGCATTCTCCTCACTTAATTTAGATTGAGAAGACATGGCGAGTTTTCTAATGTCCTGAGGTTTAATCTCAGACAAATGTTCAACTAAAGGTTGTCAGCAAGGAAAATTTAGGTTTCAGTACCTCTGTTGAAAGACTTTAACTGAGGAAATTTCACATAGCCTTAAATATATTGGTGAAGAAAATTTGTTTTGAACTTCTTGTCATGGGACACTGACCTTAAAAACTTGGCAGGACAGGCAACATTGGCATTTAATTAGTTCAGGAAAACTTCACAAAACATCTCAAATTTTATTCTTCCATTGAGGTACGGAGACATCATCAATGGTTGGCAGCAGGAGATGGATCATTGGCAACTAAAAGGCTTTCGCTGCATGTCACGAGTGTTGCTTCCACAGCCAGAAGTCCTTGGCCTGACATGAATATCGTGAGCACAAACCTCTTCAAAGGCACCTTGAAGAACCACTTTACGTTTCCCTCGGGGAGTCGGGACTTTAACTTGTACCTGATGTCTCCAACATCAGTCTGAGGCAAACATGAGCAGCTCTGCACAACCAGGTTTTTGTTATGTTCTGTTACATTGATATTAGAAATGGTGGTTTAATAAAAGCAATGGTGCTGATTCAAAGAAACCCAAACCTATCCTGTGGTGCCTGCCCTCTGCTCTCCTCCCCCCCACCACCGCTGTCTCCCTCACGCTGCAGATATAATCTCAAACCGTCTCGGCGAAGCAGCTTTTGTAGAAATTGAAATTGCGAGCTTGGAATGTCCTGACTGCTTACAGTTATGTCGCGGTTTTCACCCGCAACTCAACTATCAATTCTTCTCTGTACAGTCTGACATAGGCAGCATTTTTTTTGTGCGAGTCCCCTCTTCACATGTAAACATGCTGCAATAACATTTTCTTTCGGCTCTCGAACAATTTCTTGGGGAAAGCCGATCCTCCCAAGAGCCAGTGATTAAAGGTGGAAGATCAAAACAGAGAAAATATTAAATTAGGTCCCCAGTAACAATGTTGACGGCCGGCACCTAATGCACAACAGATGTGGGTTGCCCTTCAAGACATGCATAACTCTCCAAGTTCCCACTGAAGCTTCACAAAAATAGAAAGGAAACATCAAAGTTGACAAATACACAGTGGTCCTATGAGGCTTTTTCCTACTCAAAAAGCAGCTCAGTGAGAAAGGAAATGTAACTTCTTTCAAGGCGATGCAAAAAAAACATCTTGATTGACTAATAAGAGGGCCAGTGTCTACAGGGTGGGGTTTGGTCGGGGGAATCTTTTACCTCATAGGGGTCGGTTTGGGGCACTGTGATCTCCATTTCACCGCTCACCTCGTCTCTCTCCGCAGCATGCTGCCCTTCTCGAGTTTAAATGGAGGAGGTCACTTTAAAATTGGTAAATTGTGTGTAGAAAATAGCGCTCGACTCCCCGCTGTGCCTTTAGTATTGGTATTCCAAAATTGGCTCCTTCTCACGGTGTTTTCTTAGAAACCCTGAAAAGTGTGGCCATCAGCCAGCACTTAAAAGTATGTTGTGCTGTTGGAGGGGGGGCTTTTCTTCCCTACGACAACTTTCACATTGAAATAGTACGCTCGTATATTCTCAAAATATTTAGTTTAGAATCAGGTTTACTTTATATTTTTGTTAGTGATGATCAAGTTTCCAAGTCAAAAGTGTTTGTTGAACATTTGGAATTTCATCAAAGTTTTGTTTCGGGGATACTCTGCAGTATATCAGCCCAAATAATGTCTGATTGCGAACATTAAAGTAAAATATTTCCCCAATGAAATGCACTGGGATATGTTAAATCAGTGGTAGATGGAGACCAAACTTTGAAGTGGTTTGTAGGATAATTTTTATGATTCTATTGGTGTTGTCATGCAGATGAAACTGGAGCATATTGGCAGATATTTTGCGTTGAAGAGGTCATGTTGGACAGATAGGGTACAGCCACAGCAATGACATTTATGAGTTGGCATTAATGTCAATCATTTAGGAAATAAAGTGCAACAAGTGTGGAAATCTGCCCTTTTTGGCATGAACATTTTGCCAGGCCTTTTCTTAAAATACAAGTAATTGTCGGTCAAGTAACACAGTTTTGAGTTAGTTATTATCAGTTAAAGTTTACATTTATGGTAGAAGTAGGGTTGGGCGATATGGCCAAAATCGTCTATACTGATAGATGTCATTTCATATCTCGACAATGATATATATCGCGATATAGCAAGTTTTCTGGTAGTTCAATAAATAAATAGTTTATATGAAATAACCACATGGTAAAGCCTATTTTTGTGTACTCCTGGGTGAATTAAGTACTTGACAAATTAAAAGTATTTTTTCATTTAATTCAGAACTTTAGTGCAAAATGTTGAACAGTTCAAGTGAAATTATAGAGAACAAAAATAATAAATATTTCTATATAAAGACATTTGTTAATTGCATTGAACTCAGGGGTGATGTGAAAACAAAACCACAATCTTCAACTGATATTCCCTCAAAATATTTCACATCAGATTTTCTGAGAAATTTGAGTTATTTAATAATTGTTATTATCAATTTAGACGATGTAATTGTGTATCACGATATCTGGATATATGATTTCATCACGATGCGATTCCATTGACAGAGGATAAATTCTCATATTGAATTATCACCTAGCCCTAGGTATAAGCACAAAGTCCTGTAGCTAAAATGTACCTACTTGTTCACAAAATACTGAAATACGCAGGTCCAATAAATATTTCAGAAAGTAAAATACACATATATAGTAAATAAATCCTGACTTTGATATGATATTGTCTCATGGGACAACGTAACGTCTGATTGAAGTTTGCAATCTATAATTTTATGTAACATTATTTACAAAAACACTTCTGGATGGGTAAAAGAGGAATAATCTTTCCAAACCCCCGGACACAAACTGGGACAAAAACTTCTAATTAAAAGTCACAAACACATTGGCACACAGATAGAAACGTTGTCACATACAGCAGCTGTCAGAGCCGGGTCTAGACTCAGGCAGGACTTGAGCCATGGGGAAGTGATTTGCGGGGATCACCCTGCAGATGAACGTGCTGCTAAATGGTCTCTTTACCAGTTGGCCTAATCTCTGCACTGTTTTCCCATGAAAGCCGGGCAAATTGAATTTCGGGGCATCTGCTGTCAGGCCTGAGCACAATCTTGATTTTGTTTCACTGCGTGCAACAAAATGCTTTTGCATGATTCATGGAAATGAAAATAAAATAGGAAGAAGTGGTGAAAAGGCAGATTTACAGATGGATGTCAAAATCTTAAATCATGAGATGGACACCAGATACTCGGCAGACTAAATAGTTTAAGCGGAGCAAAAGTAATGTTGAGCTCAATAGATGAGGCTCAATTTAAAACATTTAAACATGTAGCAGGATTGGAGCAGCAGCTGTTGACGCTTTTTGAAGAACGCTGTCGAGCTTTGTCTTTACACAATATTAGTTATTGTGATTTACGATCGCTGAAATATTACCAATGCAGATGACAGCGTGCTGCATACTTGACCCTGACACTTCAAAACACTGAGAAGCTGAACCATGAAACTACAACAGATGTGTGCTCGTCTACTTAGAGACGAGTGCTCTTTTTGTTCTACATTAAGATGTTACTGCAATGGGGTATAAATTATGAATAGTCATTTCACATTGATATTGAATGCATCCAGTGAAACTCAAGCAGATAATGCTGCTTAACTAACAGTAAACATATTGTTTACTTTCCAGTTGTGATCACCATTCATCTGCAGTAGATAAAAGTAGGGCTGCAACTAACGATTATTTTCATTGTTGATTAATATAACGATTGTTTTCTCGATAAATCAATAAGTTGTTTCGTCTATAAAATGTCAGAAAATGGTGAAAAATGTCGATCAAATGTCTTGTTTTGTCCACAACTCAAAGATGTTCAGTTTACTGTCATAGAGGAGTAAGGAAACCAGAAAATATTCACATTTAAGAAGCTGGAATCAGAGAATTTTGACTTTTTTTCTAAGAAAAAAAAATACTCAAACAGATTAATCAAAATAGTTGCTGAATAATTTAATAGTTGACAACTAATCGATTAATCGTTGCAGCTCTAGTTAAAAGACATTAAGGTCGAGGTAAATAGAAAAAGATCAACTGTGGTTGCTGCCTCAGAGACTCTATAAGTCCTGTTTCCATGTTTTTGATGAATATTACAGTATTCTTACTATTTGTCATCCATACAGCTGAAATATCTCTTGTTTTCAGGCGTACACACTTTGCTTACACTTTTCTCCATTCCTCAAATTAAATGGCTTCATTCAAATCAATCATACTGTATCAGATGCTGATAGGACATTTTTTCCCATGTACAATTCCTCCGGTTTTTGTCTTTACAGCAGTTGTCTTACCTCAGCCTTCACTTTTTTTAGACCAAATTTTACATTTAAAGTGGAGAGAGGAGTGTTTTCCTTTTCAGAAGCCCCCTTACAAATTCAGCAATTTACCATCTGCAGTATGATATAGAGAAAGAAAGTTGTCTGTGCTGTTAATTACTCATTTTTCACATTTTATATTCCACAACATGACACCCATCCTCGTTTATCTTGGGAAATGTATTAGATTTTGGGCGACACAACTTTTTTTAATTAAAGCTACTTTTTGAATGACCTTTTCTAGCATCAGTTGTTATGCCCATTGTGAATTATTATTAATATGTGATTCTAATTGGTAGGGATAGGGGTAGAGCTCAATTAATCGATTCATTGTCAATTATTATTAATCAGTTTGAGTACATTTTTAAGAAAAAAAAGTCTAAATTCTCTGATTCCAGCTTCTTAAATGTGAATATTTTCAGTTTTTTTTCCTCCTCTATGACAGTAAACTGAATATCTTTGGAAAAAACAAGACATTTGGGGACGTCGTCTTGGGCTTTGGGAAACACTGGTCAACATTTTTCAATATTTTCTGACATCTTCTAGAAGAAACAACTAATCGATTAATCAAGAAATAATCAACAGATTAATCAACATTGAAAATAATCATTAGTTGCAGCCCTAGATAGGGGAAAATGGCACGTTCAAAATCTGACAATAATCCACGTTGATTGGCATATTTAAAGTGTGTCGAGAGGCACCTTCCCAGCGTAAATCAAAGGTGTGGGAAATTTTAAATTTTACACTTTAAAGAGGAAGTGAGGCTTGATATGAGTATTGGGCTTTCAGAGCAAACCAGTTACTGTATATTGCACTAATACAACCAGCATCTTGATGGAAACACTGAGTGAGAGGAAGAGAGGGAACCTGTTGATTTACCTGATGAACAGACTTCAGAAAATGTGACCGTAAAACGTGTTTTAACCTGATTATTCAGAAATATATAGCAGGAATCACAAACAGTATGAACACAGTATTACATCATCACGTTTGCTTTTCTAAAAAAAAAAAAAAAACATCTTTGTGTATCTGATTGTGACCTGTCACTTGATGTCACACATGTCCTTCAACACTGCCTCTGTTTTTATTCATTTATTTTGTCTTCTGTGGTGTCCAGGTTTTTTTGTGAGTTAAACGTGAAGCCAATACATCTGTTTCTTATGAAATTGATTGTTGAAATCTGATTAAGTTGCTTCAAAATGCAGCGGTGTAGTTTCCATTGAACCTGTCTCAACGGTGATGTCACCTACACAGTCGATCTCAGCGACCTCTTGCTTCTTAAATACTTTCAATTTTGTTGTAAACGGGAGAGTAAATAGAGGGAAGACACAGTCTTACAGCTCAATGGCAGTTAAGTTTGTTGTTGTCTCAGCTTTATTCCCAGTGTTTGTTTTTTTTAAGTTGACATTTTGTATCTGTGCATGATCAAAAATGAACAAACACAAAGACTGTATACAAGCGCTGCTTACTACGGCTTTGACTTATCCAGTAAAAAATCAAAACACAGTTAATACAACTTTAGCACATATCAAAAAGGACCAAAGACCCTGTTCATAAATCATCTTAAAAGTCTTCTTTGATGGTACTTTTTTGTTTGTTTACGGAGCTGACTAAAGCGTTCTAACTGCGAATAGACATAAGAAGACCAAACTAAACCCATTAGAGAGTCAGACATAAACATGATAATAAAACCAGCATGCGGTAGAGTCTTCTCCACTGAAGCATCCTCTCTGTATCGGGCCCACATACCTAAACACAACATAGCATGGCGTCAGTATGGATAGCCCTCGGTCAGGACACACAGGGACTTAAACCAAAGCGGGGCCAGTCATCATCGAGTTCTGTCAGTTACCTGGATTTAACAAAACAAAGAGCCATCCAAGCTCTTTAGAAATCTGCTAGCTAAGCCTTTTCTCTTTTCTTCCTCATAATAATCCCCCCTGATGGTTTGTTTGGGCTCAATCGGGGCTGGAGGGAAACAGGGGGGAAGGAGAAAGTGAGGAGGTAAAGTGGGGGTCTTTGATGATGACGAGATTAGATGTAGCCCGGCAGACTGTCTCCTTCTGCCGTCGCTGCGAGCTCTCCTGCCTCACACACACCTATGGCGGTCGCACGTATACGCTCACATGTAGCTACATACACACATGTACGGTGAGCCACATGCACAAGGCCACCCCCTTCCTCATTGTTGAGGAATTACTTGCTCTTTAGGGTCTTAAGTTACAAGAGCAATTGATCCCTCTGACCCCCTGCAAACCCTGGAGGTTGTGCTGGGAATCTGAGCTCCAATGTATACACACAGGAGACAGCTCAACCCCCAGAGCAGCACTCTTGACACTCCCCGGCACCCCCACAACACACAGACACAGACACACAGACACACACACACCTCCCACTCGTCTGATGATACAACGCTGTGTATTTAGCGCTGCCTGCTGGTCAAACAGGTGCAGTACCATAGACGGGAGCTCTGCAGGCAAATATAGTTTGTACATAAATAAAAGGCTGAAGCCAAGTGCTAATTGCAAGCAGAAAATATAGAAATTATAAATTAGTTATGCCATGTAAGAGGTTATATTTTCCACTTTGTGGCCGGCCAAGGTAGTCTCAAAAATGGAGAATTACTAAAACTAAAAAAATGTGCTTCCACAGCGGTTTTTGTGGCTATATTTAAAAAAAAAAATGTACCACCAGAGCGGGTTTTTCTTGAGATTGAAGAAACTCAATAACTTCACATCATGATGACAATCGCCAATATTTAGCACTCAAAGGCCCAGGCAAATTTTGTCTCCTTTAAAGATCAAATACTCTGCTTTATTTTTCATCTTAAATAACCGAATGTTATCAATTATTTTTCCTAAAGTCTTTTACTATTTTTAGAATGATATTGCATCTTCTCTGTTTCTATATCTCATTATTGTTGTTTTGTTTTCTTTTTCTTTGTTTTGTAATTGACTCAATGTCATTGTAAATGAGGATCACCCCTCATCTCTCAAGTATTAGAGTTTTACAAGATGACATTAGGGCAGCAATTAAGGGTTATTTTCATTATCCATTAATCTGCAGATTATTGTCTTGTTTAATTGATTTATTGTTTATAGAATGTCAGCAAATAGTAAAATAATGCCCATCACAAGTTCCCAGAGTGACATAAAATGTCTTGTTTTCTCCGACGCACAGTCCAACACACCAAAAATATTTAGTTCACGATCATAGAAGACTAAGAAAACCAGAAAACATTCACTTTTGAGAAGCTAGAGCCAGTTGGTTTGTTTGCCTTTTATTGCTTTAAAAAATGACTTATCAAAATAGTTGCCAATTAATTTTTGGTCAATTGGCTAATTGATTAATCGACTGCTTTGGCTCTGGACCAGATTAAATACTTCACTTTAGACTTGAGTGTCTCATCCAGAAGCTGAGATATAACGCTCCTAGATGAATCACAAATCAAAATGATCACAGTAGACTATAAATGAAGCACATACTAAGATTAGAGCTGCAACGATTAATCTATTAGTGGTCAACTATGAAATTAATCACCAACTATTTTGATTGAGTAATTTTTTAAGAAAAAAAAAAGTTAAAATTCTGATTATTCGATTTGATTAATTGTCAATTATTATTAATCGGTTTGCGTACATTTTAAGAAAAGAAAAAATCTCTGATTCTAATTTCTTAAATGTGAAACTGAAACTGAATAAAACTGATAAACTGAATATCTTTGAGTTGTGGACAAAACAAGACATTTGAGGACGTCATCTTGGGCTTTGGGAAACACTGATTGACATTTTTCACCATTTTATAGACCAAACAACTAATTGATTAATCAAGAAAATAATCGACAGATTAATCAACAATGAAAATAATTGTTAGTTGCAGCCCTAACTAAGATGTCAACAATTTGGGATGAAAAACCTGACAACCAATGTGTTATTTGGCTCTAATGTAAGATACATATTGGGATGGCTGAATGCATCATTTAATTGCTGAAGAAAACATTATTACTAACTTTGTACAAAAAAAAAGATCTTCAAGGTTTCCTCATTCACTGAGACACTACATAACATTTTGAAAGACTTTGAACTGAAGTAATGAAGACTTTGAAATAAAGGTTCTCTTCTCCCCTGAACCCCCCTTAAGCTCAACTGCTCTGACCAACAATTAACTCTTGACCTCTAATAATTGTATTATTACAAGGGTCGGCTTGCCTGACTTAGTGCCCCACGGCGGTGTCATACGTCACTGAATTACCTTCTAAACCAAAGAAGGAGTTCTGGGTTTCTAGTAAATTGCTATGCTCTGTTTATCTTGACACCTTTCTGCCTTGAAAAACTTGTCATTTTTCAAACGTCGGCTCAAATAAAAACACCGCTTCAGGTCGCCGTGACGCTGGGAGTGAATGTTTAGAGACGTTATTAGACTGCTGGTGCCGGGTTACCCCTTACAGCCAAGGCAATTTGATAATTGAGGTTGTTAGAGTGAAAAAAGCTGAAGGCTGAAGACAGCGTCTTTATGCTATCAAAATAATCTCCCACGCTCCGGGGTCGCTGTCACAGTCAAACTCATTGTGTCATTTTTCAATCCTGAGCTTGTCTGAGTTCTGTCTTCTTCTAGATGTAACAGAGCCGGCTGTGTGCGCATTCACAGCCACTTGTGTACGCTGCCAGCAAAGCTCTGCGGACAGGGAAGCAATTTGGTCTTTTTTAATATTTGACCGAATTACAGGAGCAAATATTGGATTGAACCAAGTTTCCTCTGGTTTGCCTGTGCACACATACACTCGGACATTTTCTCGGTGATAAATAGTAACAGATCGTGAATTTAAAGCTTATTAGAGATGGCTCTGTCAGTGCTCTGTATGCAGCAGCTCATGGTTTTATTTATGAGAGCTGTTTGACGAGGAAATTGCAGGTTTGATTTTTGCATGTCCCAGCCTTGATGAATTGTCAAAAGCAAATATTGAGAATTCGCAGAGATAGACAGACATTGGTCGCCTGTCACATCCAATAAACACAAAATACTACATTTACTCTGGCTCTGTCTAAATGTAGTCGGGAGAAAATAGTTTCCTGGTACACGTCTAAAAACTCTCTCTTAAGCCGTGTTGACATATTTGAAGCAGCAGCCGAGGCATTTAAAGAGACTCATTGACATGAAGGTAATCAAGTAATGCTTCTTTCTCACTTTATCTTGGCAGATCACGAACATCACCAAGCTCAAAGACTTTCTGCTACAACACAGGAAAGATTATGTGAGCGCCGGAAGGTAAGCCTCACCAAATGGTCGCAGTAATCCACCACAATCAACAACAGCAGCGGTAAAACCCTTCAAGGCTGCAGGGGAGGCTGGCGAAGAGACTTTGATTCTGACAAAATTCAGTGAAGGTCAGGAGTCAGGGCTACTTGAAGGTACCGTCAAATATGTCTCCAGTGTGCATGTGTGTGTGCTGCAGGGGCTGTCTGCTGGCGGCGGGTCAGCAGCGAGTAGGGTGGTCCGTAGCGGCAGGCTCCAGTCTAATTGTCTGGAATAATTGAGCTGCAACCAAGTGAAGAACAAATCACGCCCTGGGACTAATCCAGGCCTTCCTCCCTTCAAGGCCCCCTCTGTGGTCTGTAGGTGTGGGTGTGTGGAGTAGTAGCCCATGTTTTGTTAGGTTTGTTGATAAAGCCTCAACAGAACACATTAACTAAACATTAGAGATGTCAATTGGTGGAGTGCAGCAGTATTTAGTGGTGGGAAAATCCATCAAGAAGCCATCAGTGGTGTGTGCGCAAGTCTCATCTGCCATCAGCCTCGCCATCAGTCTTCCAATTTTCTTATCAACTTCCGTTTTCCTCCTCGCTTTGACGTTTTCTGACAGAATAACTCTCTTCTTCTCATAAAAATGTTTATAGAAGGTGACTCAAACATAGGGCCTTGAATCAATGAGAATTTAATATGTTATAATAAGCAGTGGGCGACATCCGGGTCTGAGAAGTGAAGCCAATGTGGAAGTGCCTTAAACTTCTTTCTAATGGCCCTCTGGTTGCAATAAGAAGTCAGATTGTATAGAAGTCTATGAGAAAATTTGCCTACTTCTCACTTGATTTATTACCTCAGTAAACATTGTAAACATGAGTTTATGGTCTCAATCGCTAGTTTCAAGACTTCTTCAATATAGCAAATCTTCATTTAGTGAATTATGGTCCCATTTAGAGTCAAATAGACCATAAAGCAGGGTATGCTTTAGGGCGTGGCCCAGGTCGCTACCACGCCGTTGTCCGGTCTGGGAGTTGTCTGTGTTTTTGTCTTAAAACTTTAACCCTTTTCACAGAGTGTGTTTTCATGAAAGTTAAAAATGTCTTATTCAGCGTTCAATTTTACGTACCTCCACCCTCTTGCTTCACTTCTGGTTGTAAAAAACCAAGATGGTGACGGCCAAAAACCAAGATCGCGACGGCCTGAATGCCGAACTTGAGGCTTCAAAACAGCAGTCCACAAACTAATGGGTGACGTCACGGTGACTACGTCGACTTTTTATATACAGTCTTTGCTTATAACATGTTATTACTGTATCTTGTTTGTAGTTCAATTTGTTTTATTAATGTTTTCAATACATACAAACATCATGGCACACAAAACCAGTTGCTACAGTAGATCAATGAAAAATAAGTAACAAAACAAACAGAAGAAACCAGAACAAAATAAATCTAGACTCACTAAATTAGCTATAAGTACAGTAGTTATGACTGTATCTTAAACAAATCAAAAATCCTTCTGTAGGTCACCATATGTTTGGCAAAGGACTTGTACAACTTTTATCACTTCATCTTTGTTCTTACATGTTTGTTTTATTTAGAGGCTGCAACTGATGGTTATTTTCATTATCAATTAATCTGTTGATTATTTTCTTGTTTTGTCTGTAAGATATCAGAAAATAGCGACAATTTCCCAGAGCCCAACGTAACATCTTTGAATAAATTATGTCCAACCAACAGTTCAAAACCAAAAGATATAAAGATGTAAACCCGAAAATGTTCGGCATTTGTGCTTGAAAAACTACTTAAGAGATTGTCGGATTATCTAAATAGTTGCTGATTCATTTTTCTGTCAATCATTTCAGCTCTTGTTTTATTATATATTAATTTCAAGTTATACGTTGATACTTTTTGCAAGAATGAGTTTGTTTAAACCGATCAAGCAAATTCAAAAGCCAATCTAACCACTCAAGCCCTTTACATGTGTTATGTATGTACAATAATAATAACAAGTCTATTTATAGAGCACTTTTCATACAAGAGATTTAGTTCAAAGTGCTTTACAAAAGAAAAGAAAAATGCAACACATTCCAACAAGGGCAGAAAGGCAATGAAATTACAAGAGGACAGTAAATGCTAAAATATATAAGTGAAATTAAAGACAGAGACTATTAAGATTAATAAAAAATGAGAGAATTTGTAATTATACAGTCTATGAATGTTCTTAGCTAAGGAGTGTAATTGTGTCTCAGAAGTCCACCAGAGGGAGACATTAAGTCTCCACTACACACCTCCGCCTGACGGCAAGAAGGTCCTAATGTTTGAGTCACAATCATGTTTCATGTTCTCCTCATGTTTGTGCAGGTTTCCTCAGATTGCTTCAAAGTAATAAAACAGGAGCTCAGCTGAATTAGAAACTCACCCATTTGTCAATGTTTCTCTCTGTTTAAGTGTTTGAAAGGTTCAGGGGTTTCCCTGCCATTTGCCCAGTGCATGATGGGATAGGTCTCTGAACCCCACATACTGTTGAATATGGATATGTGGGGGGTGCAGAAAGTGGTCGAAGGTAGACATGAATATTAGGGAGGAAGAAGGAATCTTTCAGTATTAAGGCCACTTAATAATTAGTTATTAGTAATAAAGCTGTGCTCTAAAGCAGTGGTTCTCAAACTCTTGGGGCCAGGGACCCCTAACAGGGGACAACATTTTCCAAGGACCCACTCTTAATCGTAACACAGATTAAGCATATATGCTTACTACAATTTGTACTCATAGATGCCATTTGAACTATATGTATTTTTAAAACTTTTCAACCTAAATACTTCAGACCTGTTTCACAGAGATAAACAGAAACACATTTCAATTTATATCTTGTTAAGATAAGATGAGATAATCCTTTATTAGTCCCACAGCAGGGAAATTTGCAGTGTTATTAAATGTTAATCCCATTTATATACATTTTAAACAGAGGCTGATTTTGTTCAAATTGCATTTTGACTCAACTTGACAGCATTTATAACCTACATTTCAAGCAATTGATATTAAAAGCTTTCAGAAAATGAGCATTAGCAAAACTGGCATAGTCTTAATAAATCCAGATATTTACTTACTTATTTAAAGCTGACTTTCAGTAAGTGCTTCAACTTAAAAATAAGGAAGTTATTGCTTTGTGTCACAATCATATCAGAGTTTCTATTAGCCCAAAGCTGCAACATGGGTGGGAGTAATGGACACAATATGCTTGTGTTATTGACGCAAATGGTCCCCATCTGTAAATATGTACTTTTTAATGATACAGCACAATTTTATAATTTATAGCAAATTATTTCGCAAACCCCCTGACAGAGTGCCCCGGACACCACTTTGAGAATCACTGCTCTGAAGAGTCTTTGTTTGGATATCAGTCAAACCTTCAGCTCTTGATAGATGCCCACAAAGTATTTAAAGGTCACCTATTATGCAAAATGCACTTTTCCATGTCTTTTAAACATCAATATCTGTCCCCAGAGTGTCTACAGGCCACCAGAGTGTCATAAAAGACCATCCTCTCTCTTTTTCTCCTGCTCCATCTCTCAGAAAATGGGTCTGAAAAAACGCTGATCAGCACTTCCTTAAACTGGTGACGTCGGTGACATTTTTCAGGCCATATAAGGGTTTCCTGGTGGAACGGTTAGAACTAGGTAGAAAAACCTCTAGCTAGGTGACCCCGCCCACAGAGTGGCTCTCTCGCCATCCGCCTCGTGACTATAAGCAAAGTATGCTCCTACTTCTGTTAGTCTGCAAGAACCAGCAGAAAAGTCTTCATGTACTCTCATCATCTGAGATAAATATAACATGTTCTTTCACAAAGGCTTTATGTAATTACACTGTTTAAACAGGTGATATGAAAAATTAATTTGATGTCATGCATGTAGAAGGGTAAAGGTAGTAAATAGTGACTGTAAGCAACACAACACATTTCTGTTTCACAGTCAAACTTTATTTGAGTAGACAGATGACAATATTAATTATACACAGCATTTTGAATGTGAACAGATAACCTGCAGCTTTGACAAACATTTCACAGCAAAAATATGGCAATAACTGTCTGACAAGTAAAACCGTTACTCTGAAACATAACGTAAGTCCTCCCAGTAGCTGCTGAAAATGTGGTTACTGAGCAGTTTTTATATAAGATCAGTAAAAGTCAGATAAAGTCTTTCAGCATGGTAAGCTACGGTAAGTGTAAGGTTAACCGGTCTGTAGTCATGATAACAGAGACAGCTTCTACAGTAAATAATATACCATTACTCTGATTACTTTCATACGTTTATCAGGTGTCTTTTACCAGAAATAATGAACTGACTATTGTTTCACAGCTTCTATTTTCCACACTGATGTTCGCTGTGTTTACACACCGTTACATGTAGCTACATGCTAACTAGTTACCTCTGTATCTCCCATGTAAATAGAACTATCTGCTCACAGCAAATGTTTTCTTCTTCACTGGGATGATTCTGTCGGTCATTTCTCACAAATGGACCGGTAAAGACAAACGTAAAACAGAGTGTATGTTTACGGTTTACAGAGTTTATGCATAACGTAAATACTGAGCTAACGGGACAGAGCTAAAAAATAGCATATTTACCGGAGCAAAACCGCAAGGAAAACCTGGAATCTTGGCCGCAGATGTTGTTAATTTCTCGCCGATTTCAGATCAGATTCCTCCGGGAACGTGCGCTGTGTGAAGTTTCTGGTTTATAAAATTTTAATTAGTTTATTATTCACGATACAGCTTAACTGCAGTGTGAAACTCTTCCTGCTGCCTGATCTCTCGGCTGCAGGGAGAGCTGCAGGGTGGGGAAGAAAGTGACGCTGTGTTGAGGGAGTTTGATTGACAGCAGAGACCAGGAAACGCTGACCAATCAGAGCAGACTGAGAGGAGACAGGCTCTGAATCAGAGTTTTTCAGACAGAGGGTGAAAGAGGCTTCATGCAGGCAGACCAAAGCAGACAGTATGAGAAGAATAAAGTTTTTTTTGAACATTACAGCATGTAAACATGTTCTAGTACAACATTAAAATACATCTATTTACCTGGAAATTAGCATAATATGAGACCTTTAAACTTACTCTGATTGTTCTTGTGTGTTTTACAGTCTCATCTCATCAGATCTCACCCGTATGACGGACAACGAACGAGACCAGATCGACCAGGATGCTCAGATCTTTATGAGGACCTGCTCTGAGGCCATCAAGCAGCTACGCAATGAAGGTGATTGTTTGTTTTACTGAGCAACACATGAACTAGATTACAAATATTATCGGAAATGTAAAATGTGCTTTTAGGTGATGCTGATTTTGTCTTGCATTATGCTCAGATTTTATTTTACAAACTCGGCTCTCAACTGTGTTGACTTTCAACACATCAACAGGGAGCTGGAAATTGGATTTGTTGTTGTCTTTTTGGCGCTAAACTAAAACACGTGAGTTTGTCTTTAATAAGTGAATGTGTTATTGTTGTCTCCATAGCGGAGAAGCAAGTGACATCAGCCCAGATAAAGGAGCACAGAGGGGCAGTGCTGGACCTCATTGAAGTGTATCTGAGAGGTGAGTTCATGCAACTCATAACGATTTAGGCAGCACATGTCTTATATCTTGTCCTCTATGGACTGTTTCATATGAATCCATTTGTTTATCTTTAGGATGTTTACTGGCTTAGGGAGTATTGTGTATGAGCCCAGCAGGCTGGTTGCATTGGTTTCAACATGAGCTGCTGGACACATACTGCATACCTGAACCAATATTTAATAACAGGAGGACTCTCTTTTCACATCGTGTGCATCTTTGTTGTTTTTAAGGAGTATGTAAGCTGTACTCTGAACAGAGAGCAATCAGAGTCAAGAGAATGGTGGACAAGAAGAGGCTGTGAGTATACGCATACCTCATTCACAATATTTATTATTTACTTTATAATACTTTATTCACATGACCCTGTGCTCTGTGGTTTCAGTTCTAGACTGGCACCAGAGCTCCACAGTAGGGTGGCGAAAACGCAGGGGGTGGAGCCCACAGAGGAGAAGACTGTCAAGGAGGAAAGTTCTGGTAAGTTAGTGAGTCCCTTGAGACACTGGACTCTATTTCTGTAGCAGCACAAAGACTGGTACAAGCAACCCTGCTACTACATGCTCGTGCTTTACTGACCTGGTATTTTTGTGTATTTAGCTATTTCGGTTCCTTGTTCCTTGTAATATAAGTGCACTTATATTTGCATTCTTTGCATGACAGGAAAATGAAATAAAAAAGAATATGGGGCTAGTGACAGATATGCACAGTAAATATGAAAGGAAGCAGTTATATACATTCGCTCAAAAATACAATTTTAAAGGGATTATAGCAAGAATGTGAGTAAAGCAGTCTGTACTGCATTTAAAGATGAGTTGCTGATTATCATGTATTGTATAAAAGTACTTCATTATTCACATTTCTACAGTCATCTGACCGAAGCAGGGCTGAGCTTTGTGTTTCATCTGCAGCTTCTAATTTGAAAAGTGCCATGCCGCAGCACAGCACCATTATGCCTGATGATTCATCGTGGGTACTTGATTAAATCTCAACCATTAACTTGTAATTCTGCAGGTTTATGCAATCCGAACCATCAAGTGCAGGGAATCGTTGTGGGGAAGCACATCACCGTTCACAGTGACTAAATCGTAAAGGAGCAGTGTGTAGGATCTAGCGATGAGGTTGCAGATTGCAACCAACTTAAACTTGCCTACAAGCCTGTAGGAGAACTACGGTGGCCTACGCGGAAACGTGAAAACATGAATGGCCCTATCTAGAGCCAGTGTTTGGTTTGTCCGTTCTGGGCTACTGTAGAAACACGGTGGCCGTCTCCGTGAAGAGAGGACCCGCTCTGTATGTAGATATAAACGGCTCATTCTAAGGTGACGAAAACACAACGATTCTTATTTTCAGGTGATTATACACTAAAGAAAATATACTTATTAATATTATAT
>CAKAKR010065164.1:6108-18014 GCA_916700685.1 Adelosebastes latens
CCCCCCCCCCTCTCTGACCCTCCTCCCAGAGGCCCCACCCCCGCTGTCCGTCCCTGTGGGGTCAGTTTGAATCAGGTCTTCAGGACTTCAGCATCAGATCCTCGTCAGTCCTCCAGGATCTAATATTCTACATTTATACTATATATACAATATACTCTACAGAGAGCTGGACGAGGACTAAACACAAGAAGAAGAAGAGATTTTATTTAGATGTTGGTGTCGCAGCAGCTGATGTTTCTGTTTCTGTTGATTTGGATTTAAACTGAACAAACATGAAGATGAAGATGATGCTGCTGATGCTGCTGCTGGGACTCTGCTGCTGCTGCTGCTCAGGTCTGATACACTTTTATTCTCTGTATCCATAAAAATAAATATACATCCATTATGTTTTTTTAATTTATTTATTTATCTATTTATAGGGAATAAAAAGAAACGAGCAGGAAGTTGAGTTTACAGAATATTTCAGATCTCTGCAGGTTTGAATGAAGCATCCGCTCTGTGTGTAAAGTTACACAATAATAATAATAATAATAATAATATGTTGGTTATTGTTTGACAAAAAACAGAAAAGACAAAAACATACAAACTAGATTTATTATATTTATGTGTTAGAGTTTCTCATCTGTGTTCCCTGCAGACAAATGTTGCACTAATATAATATATCATAGGCATATATATGATATACATATATCTTATATATGATATGTTATATATGTCATATTTGTATATATTATATAAGGAAGAACAGGAGAACATTAATGTCAGTAAAAACATCATTATATGATATATTTACAACGAAATTGATTATTAAGGTTAATAAATAATATGTACTTGTGGTAATATTCTTATGTATGTTTGAATGTTTTTCTTCCTCTGTGGTTGTTTATTTGTTGTATTCTGGATGTTTTACGAGTTTTCGTTGTGAGAACAGACGTCACTCTGAATATTCATCAGATCAGCCTCATTTTCATACAGACGCTCGCTGTGTGTGTGTGTGTGTGTTTTGCTCTTGAACTTGAGAAGCCACTTCACAGTGTTTGTGTGTGTCCTCTAATGTGTCAATCTCTCGTATCCTTGTGAGGACTGTCAGAGTTTTAATGAAATAATTTATTATTATTATTATTATTATTATTATTATAATAATAATAATAAAGTGTTTCACATGAAAGAATCCAGATATTTACAGTTAAAGTTGAATTAAAATTAAGTGTGTTAACCCTTTAAGTTTCAGTTTGTGATTCCTCACAAGTATAGAGAAGCTTCACTTCCTTCAAATAACTTTATTTCACAATCTGAACTTTGACAGTCTGGATGCTAGCAGTGAGCTAATCTGTTAGCAGCAACATTACCCAGAGTTCCCTGCTGTGTGTTTTTCTCTGAAAACAAGAGAAACACGATTTATTGAATCAAGTTTATTCCTGATTCTCAGGAATAAACAGTCTTCTTCTGTGGTTTTCAACATGTTGTCAGATGAATTCTCTACCGTCATCAATCAAGTTAATATAAACTGTAATTTATTATTATTATTGATAAATAATCAGCTGAATGTGTGAAGACGTCTCCACGACGACACTAGATCCTGGTCTGAAGTGTGTGTGTCGTTAATATGAATTTATTATTATTATTAGTGATTAATAATCAGCTGCTGTTTTAACAGGAAGTGACTCAGCAGCTTCTTAATTGGCTCTAATTAGACAATTAACACCAGCAGAGAGACATCTGTCCTGCTGTGTGTGTGTGTTTGTGTGGGGGGGGTCTCATGTCTGAGCCTTCATCATCATCGTCATCATCACGTGTGTGTTTGTGTGTGTGTGCGACTTCATCAGAAACACACAATGATTGTGATGAACGAGGTTCTTGTTCTGCTATATGTGGGGGGGATGAAGTTCACGGTCAGATTGAGGCGTGTGACAATACGCCACAGAGAGGGTGGGGGGGTTGGTGGCGGTGGAGGGGCGGAGCTTCAGACCTGAACGGAGACTCTCATGACCTGCAGGGCTGAGGTCACCGTCTGCAGGGCTGACGGGGATTTTAGGGGATTTGGAGGTCAGGTTAGGTAGGGGGGGTGGACTGTCTGCTCCAATGTTTTAAACAACCCCCCCCTCCCTGTATAATGAGGACCCAGATGGGAGGCGGCTGCATTTAATCCTGAACGTGCAGTCGGAGACACGACAGAGTTCAGTTCACACACAATGATTCATCATCAGCTGATCACATGGAGACGTGATGTCATCACGTCTGTCTGTCCTATAGAGACACAAAAAGTCCCCAGAAGTAGTGAAATCTGCAGGAGACATTTAAGGGTGTTTTCACATCTGGTCCTTTTTAAATAACCAAACTCAGGACCAACAGAAAAGGGACTCAGTTCGGTTTCTGGTCCACTTAAGCTGTGATGGGACCTCAGTCCTCTTTCTGTTCACACTATAGTTTCTCTGGAGCTCAGACCAACAGAGTCCTGATGAAATAAATTCATTAATAAACATCTGGTTGGTGTATATGGAAAATGCAGAGCTTTCATCAAGTTGCTGCCACCGGTGTTTTACAGTGTTTTTGGATGTTCTGCTTGTGCAATCATTGCAGTTATTAATGTGTTTTCATCAAATATTACAATCATAACGAGCATTTGGGAGCAGGACTGATACAGACAGAAAGGTTTCTCTGTCCTCAAGCGGTGGTCGTAAAGTTTACACGCAGTGTCTCTATTTTATATTATAAAAACACCTCCTTCAAATAACTGTTTTTATTCAAGTTTCTGACCAAAATCCAAACACATTTTCTTTTGTCCCCTGGATGACTTAGTCCTGATTAGTCTTGATCCTCGACGGTACATACGCTAGCTGCGGTACTGTAGAAAAACGAGCACTGTCACGTCGTCAGAATTTTTGCATTGACTTAGTACCGAAGTATCGGTTCTGGTGACATAGGGATCTGAGTTCTTTTGGAGGGCTGAAAGGGACCAAGTGTGAAAACACCCAGAGATCAGAGAGGATATCGGCCTCAGATCACATTTAGTACTACTGACACGCTGGGTGTTTTCACACTTGGTTCTTTTCAGCCCTCCAAACGGACTCAGAGCGATTAGTCAGCATTTTTTGCGTATATGTGAACACTCCAAAAGAACTCAGACCCCTCTGAAACGAACCGTACTCAGACCTCCTCAGGAGGTGGTTTGAGTACGGTTCGCTTCAAGTCTGTGTTTCGGTTCACTTAACCTGTACATTATGAACACAAAGCGCTCCAGGTTCACTTTAGGGAAGTCACCAGAACCGATACTTCGGTACCAAGTTGATGCAAAAATTCTGAAGACAGAAAGAGGACTGAGGCCCCATCAGAGCTGAAGTGGACCAGAAACAGAACTGAGTCCTCTTTCAAATGAACTGACAATGTGACCACAAGAAGAACTGAGTCCCTTTTCTGTTGGTCCACTTTTTGGGAGTTTGGTTCATTTAAAAAGGACTAGATGTGAAAACACCCTCAGTTCAGGGTGACATTTAGGGTTAGTGGTGTCACAGAAACATGTTTCATGACTGCATTTAGGAAAATAATCCGATCTGATCTCAGGACAGGAGGCGTCCTAACGTAGTGAGTTAGGATTGTGCAGACGTCCTAAACTCAAAGTAACAGTGAAGATGGAGAACAACATGAACACTGAAATATAATGATTGAAGTTGATAGAGTGAGGCAGAGGGACCGTGACCCAGCGCTGTCCGCTGTTGGGCTCATTTTCTGTAGCATGGTGGAATTAGCAAGGTAGCCAGCTAACTAGCCAGTCGCTGAATGAGTAAAACATAATGTAATACTGTACTACTAATCTACCAAGTAGTACACAAAGTATCTAAAAGTGGCTCCACATTGACGAACTACAACATTAAAATGCTCTTAGAACCAGAAATCTAGAGGGAATTTAATAGAAGATATTCTATAAATAACACTCTGTCATAATGAGTACTTTTACTTCTGATACTTTTAGTACATTTTGCTGATGTATTTTTTACACCATGGTATTTCTACTTTTACTAAAGTAACATTTTGAATTCAGGTCTTTACTTGTAATGGAGTATTTTTACGGCATGGTATTTTCGATCTGAGTACTTCTTTCCACAACTGCTTTTGAGCCAAAACATTAAGTCTTGTTCCAGTAATCTAGAGGGAAATTATATTAAATATAAGATATTCTATAAATAACCGTTGGAAGGAGCCATTCTGCATAGTGAGTACTTTTACTTCTGATACTTTTATTACATTTTGCTGATAATACTTCTGTACTTTTACTTAAGTAACATCTTGAATTACGGACTTGTACTGGAGTATTTTTAGACCATGGTATTTCTACTTTTACTTAAGTAAAGGATGTGAGTACTTCTTCCTCTTCTGCTTCTGGGTCAAAACATTTTGTCTTGTTCTGTAAGGTGTCGTCACGGTCGGGTCGACTCGCTGGTTCTGGTTTGGTTCTGAGAAGCAGCTCCAGTTAGCAGCAGCCGGCCCAGTTGTGGTCTAGTGAGTTATTCTGGTTCTTCAGGACGGTGTTGAGTTGAGACAGAAAAGACAAACTGCTGATTGGAGCTTTGTGACGAAGAAGTTTCTGAAAGTGGAAAATCAGTCGGTGTGTAGCCTCTTTTTGTCCCTCTAGAGACGAACAATAAAGTTGAACTTGGACTTGACAACGAGCCGAGATGAACCAGGACAGAAAAAACTGCAAATATAAAAACTTTACTAAAACATAAAAAGTGTAATAAAAGTGTGAATGAAGTGTTTGAGGAGTGAAGCTGAAGCTGAGCAGCTGCAGGACGAAGAGGACTCGGAGTGTTTGTGGTGTTTTTTGGGATTTGAGGGATTGTGGGGAGTTCGGGGGGGTCTGTTGTGTCTGGATTCACACTTTTGTTGTCGTTATTGTCGTCATTCATACTATAGAAGATGTGTGGGGGGGTCCAGAGGGTCCAGACGTCACGGTGGGTCCTGCTGCCGTCCGTCGTCTCGTTTCTCCTCCCACAGCTTCATCTGAAAGACCAGCTGGGACCAGAACAAGATGGAGGACGGGTGGGGGGGGGTTGGGCGGTTACATCGTCGATTAGATGGGGGGAGGAGGGTAAGGGGGGGGCCTGGGAAAGTCACCTCGCCCAAGTTCAAGTTGAAAAGAGATGAATAGGAGGAGGAGGTGCGATGCGTTCACTGACCCACCAGATGTCAGTTCAACAGTTAATAATGAAATCAGTTCATCTTTAAATGTTTGTGAAATATTTTTTATTATTTAACTGAGAAAATATTATTAAACATTTGAAAAGTTTTCAGCTTCAGGTTGAGTAAGAAAACGGTCCAGTCCTGATTCTGGTCCTGACTCCTCCGTTTACGTGGAGGAGAAACGTTGATCAGAAGTTCTATAGAAAACAATAATCCGGATGGATTGACCAGATTGATCAGATTGATCAGATTGATCAGATTGATCAGATCTCTAGTTTATCATCTAGAACAGAAGTTTAAAACTACGCTGAAGCAACAACAACATAGATTGATCATGAAAGTGCTCATGGGAAATATAGTTTCATGAGTCTGAAGGGTTAATAGAGAAACAGGAAATATGAAAATAAGGGCTCATTTAAAGGGACTGTTTGTAACTTCTTACACATATAAATCAATCCGGGTCGGTGTCCCATGCGCGCTCGCCTGTGGCTACGCTGTTCAGACTCAGACTCCAACACAAACTACACGGAAGCACCAAAACCGCAAAGTTCTATCTAGTGAAGCCCGTCTGTTAAACAGTGTTGGCCGCGGTCGGAGGCTGTTGGTCTCTCATGATGCTCTTTAACCAGTTCAGCTCCGACTTATTGATCCAGTACGTATTTATAACAGATCAAACTTCTCTGTAGTACAAGTACACAAGTATCAGTAGTAACATGAACTCAGTGAAGTACTGATAGTACAAGCACACAAGAATCAGCAATAACGTGAACTCAGTGAAGTACTGATAGTACAAGTACACAAGAATCAGCAGTAACATGAACTCAGTTAAGTATTGATAGTACAAGTACACAAGTATCAGCAGTAACATTAACGAAACAGGGTTTGTGATCCCTCGGTATTGACTGCAGGTGCCTGTGGGTGTGTAAACCCTTAGTACTGTCTGCAGGTGTTTGTTGGTGTATAGACCCTCGGTATTGACTGCAGGTGTCTGATCTTGAACGTTGGTTACGTTCTCTGTCTTGTGACATTATTCATATTTTCTGTTTTAAACAGTTAATTAATAATACATTGTGTTATTGATCATCAACAGCTTCATCATCATTATCATTATCATCACCGCCACCTTCATCATCATTATCATCCTCCTCTGACTGTCAGTGAGTATTTCATGTTTCTTATTTCTGTTGATTTAATGAAGTTAATCAGAAACTGTAGTAAATCATACACAACATGTGTTGGTATTAATCAGGAAATTAATGAAGGTGTCATTTATTTCTGTGTGTTAAACAGCTGATATTAATATCACAGTTGATTGATTCATTTCTCAATACATTTATTTATTTATTTATAAACAGAAACACCTGATCTCACCTCAGTGACTCATCTGTCTGTCAGACTCTGACTAATAAAGTTTCATGGAATTGAATTCAATCACCAACATGTGACAGGTAACTGACTGTGAGGTCACTGTGATGTCACTGTGATGTCACTGATGAATTTCTCTCACCTCCTCTCAGGTGTGGCAGCCTCAGAGCTGGCCTTCCTCAAAGAGCCCAGTGATGTCATCGCGGCAAGGGACCGCCCACTGATGCTGGACTGTCAGGTGGAGGGGGAGGGGCCAATCTCCATCACCTGGAGACGGAACGGTGTCCCTGTGGCGACTGGCGTCAAGGCGACGGTGCTCGGTAACGGCACGCTGCTCATCAGAAACTTCTCTAAGAGACGAGGGAGCAACGAGACGGACGCCGGCGAGTACGACTGTGCCGCTCAGAACCGCTACGGCATGTTGATCAGCCGCAAGGCCCGGGTCCAGCTCGCATGTGAGTAATTTGACCTCTACGGACCGGAACATACTAAGAACATATAAAACACATACAGCAGGTATTCATGTCTGTCTCTCCCCCCCCCAGACCTCCCTAAGTTCCTGTCCCACCCAGAGTCCGTGGTGGTGGACGAAGGGGGTGTGGCCAGACTCACCTGTCAGGTAAATGGAATCCCAGAAGCCAGCATCACCTGGCAGAGAGACCAAAGCCCACTGAGCACCGAGGACCCCAGGTATGTATTCAATATATATTCAAGGTATAATTAACATGTATTTTACGTATATATTTAACATGTATTTATGTTCAGGTACACTTTGCTGCCTAACGGCGTGCTGCAGATTACCAGCGTTCGGCGAACGGACAGCGGTTTGTTTCGCTGCGTCGCCTCCAACATCGCCAACACTCGATACAGCCAGGAGGCCCAGCTGTCTGTCACCGGTAAGACCAAACTGAGGGCAAAGAAAGACAATTTCCAACACCAAAATGAGGGCACCAAACCCCAGAACATCTTCTACCTGTGTCTCTCTGTGTCTCTCTCTCTCTCTCTCTCTCTCTCTCTCTCTCTGTGTTGCTGATGTTGTTTTCTGTTTCCGGTCCAGTTGCAGGATCCAGGATCTACCGGGAACCCGTCATCCTGTCCGGTCCTCAGAACCTCACCATCAACGTCCACCAGACCGCCATCTTGGAATGCATCGCCACAGGAAACCCCCGCCCCATCGTGTCCTGGAGTCGCCTCGGTAACCAAAACACCAAAACACCAAAACACCAGACTTCCTTCAAATAAAGCTTTGATTTTCAGTTATGGATAAGTTATTGATTAGAGTGGTAACCATGGTAACGTGATGCCCTGTGTGTGTGTGTGTGTTAGACGGGCGGTCCATTGGCGTGGAGGGGATCCAGGTGTTGGGAACAGGTAACCTGATGATCTCTGATGCCACGCTGCAGCATTCAGGAGTTTATGTTTGTTCAGCAAACAGACCAGGAAGTAGATCCAGAAGAACTGCGCTGGGACGCCTCGTAGTACAAGGTACTTCATAATAATTCATAATACTGTGTCTCTGTCACTCTGTACTACATATATATGTATACATATACACACACAGCTGTCCTCATAACTATAGAAAGTACTACAGCGTTAACTTGTTGACTCATCTTCACAAACAACAAACAAACAGTTAAGAGTTCAGTTTTGTTTCCTCATTAAAAATAAATCACCTTTAAGTTATTTTTATCATAAATATGATGTCACCAGCTTCACTTGAATCCTGATTCTTTATCTTTATCTTTATCCTGAATCTGAATCCAGCGTGTAAAGCTGCTGATTCTTATAGTATAAATATACTGTATATATATATTATAGATATAATGTATAGTATAAATATAGATATATATTATAGATACCGTATATAGTATGAATATAGATATATTATAGATATATAGTATAAATATAGACATATATTATAGATATATAGTATAAATATAGAGATATATTATAGATATATAGTATGAATATAGATATATATTATAGATATAGTATAAATATAGAGATATATTATAGATATATAGTATAAATATAGAGATATATTATAGATATATAGTATAAATATAGATATATATTATAGATATATAGTATAAATATAGAGATATATTATAGATATATAGTATGAATATAGATATGATCATCACATGACGATCAGCTGATCAGTCAACGGGCTCTTATTGTGGAAATACTTCCTGTTCAATAGCAGCTGACTGGTGAACTTGAACTCATCATGTCAAGTGTGTAAACACATGAAGTGTGTGTGTGTGTGTGTGTCTGTGTGTGTCTTTGTGTCTGAAACATCACATTCAGTTCAGTTTGCTGCTCTTCACCCAGTCTGACCTCCGACCCCTGACCCCTGACCTCTGACCCCCTCAGTGAACCAGATCTGTGGATCAGCAGACAAAGAACCTCCAGCAGCTTCCGTCAGCACAGACGGAGAGAAAACACAGAAACACACTGAAATCATAATAATACTACTACTGATAATACTAAATAATAATAATAATAATAATAATAATAATAGCAATAATAAGGATAATAATAATGATAATAACAATAATAATAACAAGACATAGAGCTGCAGCTGTCTGTCTGCAGGTTTGTAGCGTCTCTGTTCTCGGCTCTTAATAAATGTCAGAAACATTATTTCTGTTTTAGTTCAGTATTTATTTCAGATGTTCTCTGGAGAACAACGTGAGAACCTTCTGAAACATTTATAACACTGTAGAACGCTTTAAGAACCTTTTTCTGAACATTCAGGAACTGTTAAGAACGTTTAGAGACGTTAACAAACATTATGTTCACACATGATGTATAAACGTTGACAAACCTTTTTAAGAACGTTCAGGAACGTGAACAAACCTTTGGGAACATTAATAAACGTTATGAAACGTTATGAAACGGAGCAGAACGTCTGAGTTCAGCTGAGAATCAAAACTGGAATAATTAGAGTCAGTGAAGAATCACCTCTGACCTCCATCACAGCAGCCTGCAGCAGCAAATTATCCTCCTCTTCCTCCTCCTCTTCCTCCTCATCCTCCTCCTCCTCCTCAGGATCAGGTTCAGGTTCAGGGCTCCTCTGGGGGTCCAGCACTCTCCAGGACCAGTCAGTCTAAACCCTGATCTGGATTCTTTCAAATGAAATAATTCACGAGGCCGTCATTTAAAATGTTTTCAGATGTTTTGTTTTTGACCTGATGAGATTCATTTTATTGTGTAAGGAAACAGGAAACAGGAACTGATAATCAGAATTCTCATCATATATATATATATATATACTTATATATATTACATTTTCAGCTGCATGTTAACGCACACTCTGTTTCTGGGTGCATTTGTTTCGTCTGCTGCTGCTTGCAGACAGAGGTGACGGGGGCGGGGTCAGAGGTCACACAGGCTCATTGTGTGTTTGTGTGTGTGTGTTTGTGTGTTTCCCACACTGAGAGCTTCATTAGAATAATTATTAGCATGTGAAGAGTTCCACTTCACAATGAGGACTTTATTCACCCCCAAACTCCGTCTGTCACACAAATATTTATAAATATTTATAAATATTCAGGAATATTTAAGAACCTTTAAAATATTTAAAAACATTCAGGAATATTTAAGAACCTTTAAACATATTTATAAACATTTAGGAACCTGAACACAAATAATCTCTCATATGAACAGAAATGTGTGTGTTCTGCTCTTGAACTTGAGTAACAGAGTGTGTGAAAGGTCGTCGTCTCTCCACAGATCAGCTTTATGTGTTAGTGAAACAGCGCAACCCCCCCTTGTATTGATAGATGCCCCCCCCCTGACCTCTGACCCCTGTATGTAGAGCAGAGATGGGGGCGGTCCTTCAGGAGGTTATTTGGGGTGACAGAGACACATGTGTGTAGATGGTCTCTCTGTTACCGTGGAGATGGACCGGCCGGAGGCGAGACAGCACCTGTCTGTCTGCTGGAGGATGGGGGGGGGAGGTGAGGGGGTTGATGGAGGGGTCAGAGGTCAAATTGGTGTTCAAACACAAAGACACGTTCAAGTTCACACTGGAGAGTGTTTCTCATGCAGAGTTCATGTGTTCATGTGTTCACGTATAAGAGTCCGGGATTCAAACTCAAACTATTAATATTAAATAATAAACATCTGAAGAGATTAATGAAAAAATATTTGATATTTCATTTATATAGTATATATATAGTATATATATATACTATATATATATATATATATATATATATATATATATAAGTCACTCTCTATCGCTGAAGGAGGAAACACAACAGTGATTGAACCAATCACTGTGTTTAATTTGATTTAATATTTTATTTATATAGAACTTTTCAAAACAGATGTTACAAAGTGCTTCACAAGACAATTAAAGCAGATAAATAAAATGAAAATAAAAATAAGGTAACTGTTAAAACAGAACATATCAATAATAATAAAGTACTAAAGTCGTAGAACAAGGTGATAAAAACAAACTGATGAAAGTATTTATATATTTTCAGTATGATGACCTGGGTGTCTTTGGAGACATTCATGGAAAAAAATGCTGTTGTATAGAAACAAAAACTGGATAAATGAACACAATCTGAAAATATGAAGCTGATGTTTCAACAAAGATAAACTCTGTTAGATCTGAGCTGATGGTTAAATGGTCTGATCCTGAGTCAGAGCTCTGCTGCCCTCTGGTGGACACCACCAGTACTACTATATACTCCACATGGTTGGAATATACTGTATATACTCCAGTGTAGTATCTTATAGAAATAGTAATAACAGTAGTAAAGTAAGGCAGCTCTATGCACCCCCCCATGTTAAGGGTAGAGTTAGAATACAAATGAAATAATTATTGGTACAAAAAAAATCAACTTGAATGTGAAGAAAATATTTGTAATTTAAACAATTTAAAATGTCACTATCTACTACTGCTGATACTAATACTGCTACTACTCCAAAGAGCACTGCAACAACTCTGCATAATAATAATAATAATAATAATCCTCTAAAAATTCTGTGTGTCTGCAGCTCCTCCAGAGTTCGTTCAGTGGCCTCAGTCCGTCTCCAGACCAGCAGGAGGCAGCGCCGTGTTTAGCTGCACGGCGTCCGGCGCTCCGGAGCCGCATCTCATCTGGCTGAAGAACGGAAAACTGCTGACGCCCAGCGGCAACGTCAAACTCACCAACGGGAACACGTAAGAACATCAACAGAGACCAGTATCATCCTAGACTAGAGACCAGTATCATCCTGGACTAGAGACCAGTATGTGAGAGGAAGTAGCATCCTAGACTAGAGACCAGTATCATGCTGGACTAGAGACCAGTATGTGAGAGGAAGTATCATCCTAGACTAGAGACCAGTATCATGCTGGACTA